>OZ024908.1:16568024-16608024 GCA_964017125.1 Flabesymbios commensalis
TGTTTTATTTGTCACTACAAGGATTAAAACAAGACAAAACTTTTCAAAAACACTTTTAATTTCGTTTTGAACTTGCTTGTTTTAAACATAATTGATAATGTCTTATCATCTTAATCTGTTATTATCATAATTTCCATTGCTATTATTATTTTTATAGTGATCCTTTTTTTTTTAATTTTGCAGTTCAAGCTGTAATTGCTCATTGCGCTGAGTTTTATTTTGACAGTATAAACACACGTACTAGTTTCTTTTTTATTTTTAAAAAGGATATTACGGCCTCTAAATCAGGTTCACAACCAATGTGGAATGCGAAAACTGACCAAATGTCGCTCATTGTTCCTGTATACTTATCACTGAATTATTTTCTAATAATTATCATAAATTTTGCAAAATTATAACAAGTGATCTTGTCTCGTAAATTGTTGTCGGGAAATAAAACAGTTTTCAATTGACAGGTACGCAGTTTGGCAAATTAAATCCTAGTTTATTAGGTAACTTGGGATGCGGGTGGAATAGAATATACGTGTCACTTCAGATAATATCGTCAACTTGATATTAAAGGGTCCCATTCGCCACTTGAAAGTGACGAATGTGACCCTTTAATACCACGGGGGGGGGGGGGAGTAAATTTATCTTTAAAAAACATTCCCGTTGGCATTCAATATAGAAAAAATTCAAGTTGGTGTCGGTTTTATATATATACTTATAATTAATACAGAATTTTTTTTTGACTTATAAGTAAAATCGCATTACATTGTGATGAACATAATGGATAAAAAGAAAAACGAGAAAAATTAAAATATTTAAAGCGACACAAGCAGGCCAAAATTTTATTTTGGCTCTTTTATATGTCCATAATATGTCAACATCGCCATAGACTATAGAATTGCGTAACTTTTTAAAATTGTGTGTTGTGCGTTTACCAGTTAAACGAGAAATAAGGACAAAACAACTTTTTTGTCGTGAAAAAAGTTTGCGAATTCGCGATTCTTCGTTCGCAAAGCAGTCGTAGCAATTCGCGTTAATTTCGGCTCATGAAATACTACCTTTACAGCGCGGGGATTAATGTTCGACATCAGAATCTGACGTGTAAAGTCGATCCCCGCACTATAAGTGTAAAAATATTTATGATGGCCGTAGACCCATAACATAGGTTTTCAAATGAGCTAACTGAGACATTTATGATGATTTCAAATTTAAAAAAACCTTTGGTCTCCATGTGTTCTCCATGTACGACGTTTGGGGAAATCACAGGGTAGAAAATGCCAATCGTCTAATAATTCAAGTTTAATCGTGCTTGATTAATACATTTAAAGCTGATTAGTCACGAAATGCACGAACTTCCATAAAATTGCGAACGTACATAAACTTTGAGCCTAATCGCTCATTAGAAGATTATCTGCTTTACATCCCTGACACAAGATGGATATAAGCGCTATCAAAATTAGGAATAAATTCACATAGTCTAGAAATAGAACGTGGAAGGCATGCCAAGCCGCAAAAAATACCACTAGAACAACGAATACGTCAAAGATGTACATCAAGCTCTATTGGTGACGAAATCGACTTTTTATGTATTAACATTATTTTAGATCACGTTATCAATTTGTTTATTTCATAAACATTGTACAAATTTGTATATTTTATTATTTTTATATTATTATAATAATTAAAATTCCTTCATTTTACTTTCTAATTTATGATTTATAAATTGTCAATTTTGTGCAACCCTGTGGAGCACTTGCTGCTGGAGAAAATGGTGTATTTTTCTCAACCCATTTTGACAATCATATATAGTCATTTGACAGGATATCTAGATGTAAAATCGCCAAATCTCCCGAAATTCTATTACACAACTAAAACAATTTTTTCCCTCTGGTATACGATATTTCTACAGCTATAACGACTGAATTCGCATCTAACTTGATGGTTTCGATTTTTGGATGTTAAGCGTTTTCCATTTCATTTATATCAAATTAAGAATTTGTGTGTCAAAGTAGTCAAGACAAATTGGTACAGTGGGAACCAATTGTTCTTTTTTCAGAATAATGATTAGACTATAATTATAGAATGAGCAGGAGTACTTTGACATTCTATTATGTCTTCTGAGAATAACACATGATACCAGAAATTAACTGATGCGTTGGTAATAGCAAGTAAAGAACTGGGCGTCAGAAATGTTTTAAATTTTAACATTTTTTTATAATTCTATCAAGTAATGTCCAGTAAGTATGATGCGTAACGGTATTATGCGGCCATATCCGGATATTAAGATATCACTCATAATAACCTGAAATTATAATGGCGTACCCTTTCATTGTCATGTCATAATTATATAATCTTGATTAAATAATATCATATTTATAATGTCATAATTATTATATCATAATTGTACGTTTCAGAAGTAAAACGTCAGACAAAGCCATTGTAATGCCATATCTTGACATCAAGGCTACATTCCAAAATTATAGGGTCTAGTCACATTGTAATGTCATGTATCAGCATAGTAAAAAGGTATCCTGCAAATGTCGATGTGGATTTTTGCCTGGACCTTGGCAAAATACTCCTGAATCAGGTTATTGCTGATTTTGTTAGGTGAAGAGGAGTAAATTCAGAATGTCATTGATAATTTGTTAGTAATTCAGATGGCCGCCGGGGGCCATTTGATTTACTAATAATTATCATTGACATATCTGATAGGCATAATTGATTCTGAATTTAGTCAGCTGAATTCACGTATATTGGCATAAGAAATCTCTGAAGTAACTTATTCACTGACAGTTTTGGGTAAATCGAGAAATACATTGTTGCATGTTTACGATACAGAATAAATTGATCTTGTGATAATGAAAGCCATAAGCAAATATCTATTGTCTGCTGAAGTTTTAGGCCAGGCCTTACTCTGAAAAGTATTCGCTGTTTTTGAGTATCATTTATACCTATCATTCTGAAAAGTGTTGGCTGTTTTACGAGTATTATTTATATCCATTATTATATTATTATCATATTATTTATTATGTCTGTTATCTCATTACGTTACAATTTTAAAATCGCTCACAAGGTTGAAAACTAATTTACATGACGTTATGTAGTAATGAAAAGTAAAGTAATATAAAATAATTTTTCATTTTTGATAATAAATAATAATAAGCTAACTAAAATATTTAGAGAATTCAGTCAATATATCATTTTGACTTTGATTAAATTGCGATACTGAAATCACTTTAATTAACCCATAATAACATGACGCTGCTGACGCATGTAAAAAAATGCATTTTCTGATTAACCCTTGTACTTCTGAATTGGTTGTGAGTATTTTTCAATCATTCATTCAAATGATGAAAAAAATTATTATTTATGAAAAAATAGACATCTCCCAAATTGAATTATTTGATGAGCATTTACTACAGGATTTGTCACAAATTTTAGTGGTATTTTAGTCTCAAATTTACTTGAAAACGTATATATACGGTCTTAGAAGCACAATGCAAATGTTTTTTTTTAGTTTCTAAAAGTGGGTGCATATCGTTGTATAATATATAACTATTGATGCGACTGTCATCGGTAATATTACAATAAAATATATTTAATTCTAGGACAAAATGAGAGCTCGAATACTTGTGCAGATATTAAATATTATGACGTAGGCTACTGTACTGTACTACCAAAATGCAATATCTGCCTAGTTGTAAAGTAAACATATACTTCCCTTTGGCTTCGCACGGTAGTCTCGTATGACGACCCATTACAAAGTTGGGTGAATGGGTTACCTCGCTTTCGCTTCCATGTGTGCGCTAATAAAAATAATCAAAACTGTGTCTCCCGCTAATTTATTTACAGCGCGCCGGCGTCCTCTACTCACTTTTTCTCTGACAGAAGCCCATTTCGCCTTTTACACACACATCACACGAAATGGGAAAACATGGTTCATTGTTATTTGCTCTATCGCAGACAGCGGTAACTGCTTACTTGAAAAGTAAGCAGTTACTGCTGTTTGTCTTCACGCTGTACAATAACTGTCCTGGACAAATTGACAAAAACCCGTTCAGTCTTTACCACAAACCAGGGGAATGGAGAGAAACCTGCTCATTTGGCGGTGACTCCATCAACCTAATGGATAGGTTGACCATTCCGGGACATGGTGCGTGATACCCCCTCCCCACCCTAGTCAGAGCTGTGTCACCGGGAAAGCTGGACACACAAAGAATCTGGAGTGGTCAGTCCCGGACAAATTGATGGAGTATTCCCAGAGCTGTGGACGTCTGGGCGTCACTTCTGAAGAGGTGACCTCTGGTCAGTGACCTGTATACAGGGTCTACAGTGAAACAGTACCGATGTAGAACTATCAAATTAACCATCTGTTCTGAAACCAATTTCTAGTTACCCTCGATAATTTCATATTACATTTTATATTTCATTGCCATATGTTTAATAACTGTAAGCCAACCGACACACTAAAAGGTATAGTAGGTGAGGTTAAAAATGATGTTTCTGAAGATTTGATAGCCGTGCCCTTCCTGTTTCACAAACTAAAATATTTTTTGGAAAAAATCTTTATTATATTTGATTGTACGAAATTTTACCTTTTTAAAGATCAAATGCAAAGCTTTTCTTATTTTGATATACTTTTGATATACGTTTGATAAACTGTTGAAGAATAATGTTCATATCGACAGAGCAGTGTCAATATTTCACAATTCAAAAGTAGATTACTATGTAATCATTCGGATTAAAAATGATATGACGTCTTAAAAAAAGGAGGTATCTCTCTGTAAGGCTGGCCACATAATAGTTTACCATTGTTTCCTTGAGCATTACATTTTACAATTGTATTTATAGCGATTTAATTTGACACCTATTTTTATATGATTATATTGACAGCAAGCTTTTCGCAGATGGTTTTAAATTACAACACGATTATTATCTTTATTACAGACTTTTGTCATTGAAAAACTATTATTGAGTTGCCGACTCAAAATATAATGCTAAAACTATTTTAACGGCAGCTTGCCGTTAAAATAGTTTTAGCATTATATTTTCACTGTTATTTTACAATTCAAATGACGTTTATGTCATTGTCCTCTTTTTTGGAAAGCTGAATAAAAGGTATTTTCATTTTTTTTTATTAATGTGGACAGTGTGATATGGCGGCTCATCAGGAAATGAAGGGATGACGTGGGACTGTATTTCTAGAGAAAATAAGCTGGGCTATCGCTCGTAGATGTGTGGGCGGAGTTTAGTGCCTAAAATTCATGATTGTCGTCGTTTCTCTGAAAAATGACATATAGTTTTTATCAGAAGTCATAGATATGTGTTTTTAGTGATTACTTGCAGATTGATTCCAATGTTCCCAAACGTAAGTTATGTCTTATGTATTTCTGGCTATATATAATATTCAAGAAGATCGCCAATTTGATAAAATAAGTTATAATTATGCTCTAGATAGTATGATAGAAATCTGCTTTTAGCATTTGAAATATAAGGCATATATACGGGTAATCAGTTACGAAGTTTTCGAACATTGCCCTCATTGCACATATTTGTGGGGGCGTTTCTTTTATTAACAAGTGAGATAATGTATCATAACCTGTGTCATAATATACCGCAAAAATAACTATGATAATAAGGAAAATGTCACTGAAGCAAAAATCTATAAATGTGGTATTTCACATACATATTTGATAACGACTAATTTCTATACTAGGAGCCTACTATGCAGTACACACATGTACACGTATATATATGTTATATTTGCCTCCAAAATGAAGATATACAGGTAAATAATTAAACAACAAAATTTAAACAATCATCAATTCAGGGTACATTTCGTTGCCTCGGAGCTAAAGGATCCTATATGCCACTCTGACGAGTGTCAGATAGGATCCTTTAGCTCCGAGGCGACGATTTGGTGTGTGGAGTATTTAACTGGTGTGTGGAGTATTGTGTGGAGTGTGGAGTCTTTAAATTTAGTGAAATGATGAAACCAGAAAATAATCAAATGATTGAACCTTAAAGCGCTGAAATACTTTCGCATAATCCATGGAGACCAAATGGTTTTATTTAACTTAAAATTATCTCAAATGTCTTAGTTAGCTCTTTCTGCTCAATTTGAATACATATTATGTTATGGGTCTACGGCCATTATAAACTCTCATAGTGCGGGGATCGACCTTAGACGTCAGATTCTTGTATCTCGATCCACGCGCTGTGAGAGTTAAATTTAACTTTTGATATTAGCCAATCAGTATCTGTAGTAAAATAACAATATTGTTCTATATAGATCAGTTCATTCTGGGGTATAATCAATCTTCCAATTAAAAGAAATTGAACTTTTTGGTCGGGCGACAAATTTATAAGCGATTGACGCATAGCATGTACATGTACATGGATTGGGTTTGTGACTCAAACGTTTCCTGTGATTCTCCAATCTGTCGACACACAAGCTGACAGTAGATAGCAGCCCGAGATTTTTAAAACACATATACAATGGGCAGATATTTTTGCTAAATACTTTAAAGGTCCCCTAAATCGGACCGAATTTAGCAAGAAATATCCCTAGTGCCTCCTCTTTCGTCAGATCTTTGATTCGGCACTGGTTCCAAACTATTTGTTTAAAATAGTATAAAATGTGGATATACTTACATTATCTATATTTTGTTTATCTCACCAGAGCTCCTGTATGTATGTCTCCTGTTAAAGCGTTATTAAATGTTAAAGTCCAGGTGAAGTGAATTCAGTTGAGCAAAATAAATTAAGTATATGTTAAAATGACATCAAATATAAAACGGTTTCTCAAATGAAAGGCAGAACAAACTAATTTCTCTAAAATAGATTGCGACAATCTTTGATTAATGATTTTATGATATCATATTTTTTATGTCTAGAAACATGAGAATTAATTCCTTGATTTCTCAAAACAAATGTTTTGACACTATGTCAAAATCAAATTCATACAACTTCAAAAAATTCTACCTCAGCAGGGTCCGTATTCTCGTACAAGTTACGATATATCATAGGCTTCGGATTGGTCGAGATGGTCATTTGGACCAATCAGAAGCCTACAGTATATCACAACGTGTACAGGAATGTCGTCGCCTCAAAGCTAAATGATCCTATCTGACACTCGTTAGAGTGGCAGATAGGATTATTTAGCTTTGAGGCGACGATATGGGCGCAGCTTCTTCTGAAGTTGTGATATTTTACAATATTAACATACATGGCATTATTAAATGCCATACGTGAAGTATTTTATCTTATTCAAATTAAATTTAATTGTGAAGATTGTTACTTATATTGTTACTTACATTGTTACAATTTAGAATAAAATGATAATTATGATTTTTGTGGACTGCTGCGTGAATGCAGCATCATCATCTATTTCCGTCAATGTATACGTAATATCTGAGAAATTAACACTGAGTAATATTGAGTTCGCCATGGGTATTCAAACATAATTCAAAGATATTCAATACTAATGACGTATGTTTATATGATTCTATCAGCTTAAAAATTCATGTTTTATGTAGATCTTAATGTGTCATTCGAGTACATTTGAGGATCTTTACCCATAATCACCCACAAAATAGAATATATCAAGAAATATTAGATATTAATCTCGTGACCCCTAAAATTATACAAATGTACTTTGCACGCACGCCCGAAGCATGAGAAAAATTCATTATAACTATTTAGTAGATAAACATCAGGTGATCTGTACCAAAACATATGTCAATTTCATTGGCATCATTTTCTTCTCATGTCATATTAACATCGGGCTAAATATTTATTTATGCAGTAACTTAGATTTGTTAGTAATATGTTAACTTTCACCGCATAATCCTGAAAGTCACACAACATAAACAAAAGTAAGCCATGTATCAGGAAACACGATATAATATTAACTATAGTGTTTTGTTCAATCACATATATTTTTTGTGCAGAGACTATGGTTTAATACAGGACCACCATCTGCGGCATTAGCCCAGCATTGAGTCAATATTGATTGTTTGTCGGGTCATTAGCCAGTTTATCCAGATTTTTAAAGCTGACTCTCTCAGCTTTGGGGAAGAAACTCTCTATATGTCACGTAAGAAGCCAAATTAAATTTCATCGTAATAGTTTGTACTAAGTACAAATTTTACCTGTCTTCCATAAATGTTTTTATCATTTGAATCTACAAAGTTCTCCAGCTTTAATTCAATAGAGAAAAACTTGAACAAATCAGTTCTAAACAACATGGTCGCACTGACTTAGAGTTTAATTGGCACCAGCACAATATATTGATGATAAATATAATTGATTTTCAATACATGCGCGATAATTTTTGTGAATTTAGTAATATTAAAATGTTCAATACATTTGTGTCATTCAAACTACTGTGATATAAGATCCTCTGGTTCACAGAGGCTGACATGATTTACACATACCGTTGATTGGTTTGATATATGCTTATAATTGCTACTAATTTTATTAACTGCCAAAAGTGTCAAAATACACCTAAAATAAACCTAGTAGACATATTCTACCCCCGATCAATGAAAGAGTTTTTCAGCCTGTCACATGATGATATTGGCCAATCACTGCCGTTTTCACTTAAATTATGATCCAATATTTTCGTCATTTGAAGTTGGAATTTGCGGTAGCAATTCCAGCTTCAAATGAATAAAAATATTAACCCTTTGACTTCCAGGCCGGAGTGCATGCCAGGATCCAGATATACTGGTGTAGGAGTTCTATTTTTCGTCATTTGAAGCTGGAATTGCTAACGCAATTTCCAGCTTCAAATGACGAAAAATACATAAATGTAGTATATATTTGACGAAAATGTGTGTCATTTTATGGTTACGTTCATTGACGAATGACGACGGAAATCTCCGTCATGTATGGTAGTGAAAAGGTTAACAAACAAAGCACAAGGACAGGGATTGTTGAGAACGCAGTCCAACATTAATCTGTATCTGACCATGGGTGGTATGTTATGCCTGGTCCATTATTTCCACTTGCAAATCAACTTTGCACAATATTTGTCTGTAATTTACCTTTCATGTATTTAAAACTGAACTCTTGTGATCATTGCCCATTTCAGCGCGGGGATCGACTTTTGAAATCAGAATCTGACTCCTTAGGCGCTTAACGTCTAAAGTCGATCCCCGCTCTGAAAGAGTAAAATTATTTCTAATGCCCGTTGACCCATAACATAGGTATTCAAATGAAGCGAAAAGAGCTAACTAAGAAATTTTTCAAATTGAAAAAACTCTTTGGTCTCCAAGGTTGACATAAACGTATTTCAGCGCTTTAAGGATGGAAATATTATATCTGTGCAGATTTACTACCAGAGATCAGCCAATCAAGCAATGTTTAAAGAACATGATGGTACAAATCGACCCCTAGCATTTAAAACGTCGTATGTGCCCCTAAAATAGAACATTTTGGCTGCTGGAAGTCGAGGTGTGGGTACTTATCAATTTGCACTAAACTGATAAATCTCCACGTTTGGATTTCTGGGCGCACGCTATGCTGACACAAGGCCTAATTTCTCGATCTGATTCGTCACATGACGTGGGTTTTCCTATGTATTCCGAAAACTATGATAGATCAGGTGTGATTGAGATATAATTAGTAACATGTGCCTCATTATCCTCCCCCCCCCCCCACATGAGTGAATGATTTGATAATGTTGAGGCAGGGATGTTATTTAAAACAGATCTGTCACCACGCAAATAAGCTATACATGTACGTGTAAACTCATGGCTATATGATCCATTAACCACCCCCCCCCTTGGGAAAATGTAATTCAAAATATAAACTTAGATGGAGTTAACTATATGCCTGGAAGAAAGGTATTTTTGAAGCTGTATTTACTGTGACATATATTTTGATTATTTAAAAAAACTTGTGAATTGAAAAAATACTTATCGAGGATGTTGTGTTTAAAAGATTTGATATCTTATAAGGTAAATTCCCTAATTTAGTATAAATTTTGTATAAATAAAAGCAGTAATTTACATTTTTTAATCTGGTGGGAATCATGGAAAATACTTGGAAATGAACATATCTTTTTTGTAGTGACATTGAATATGTTGAACAATTTTTTTAATTTTATACGATGTGATATTTGGGATTGAAAGTAATAGAATAAACCTAAACTCTATCCCCAAAATCAATGTATAGTAATATAACTTTGAACGAAGTAAATTTAATTCACCTTGTTCACAGTTATTTTTATTCTACATTCAAATCCCACCTGCGAACTTATTAAACTATCATGACTAGTACAGAATCAAATGTATTTAAATCACAAAGTTCTATATCACTTTTCAGTAGGCCCATAGTTTACACTTATTGACGAATGATAAATGAAGGTGCCACAAAATGCAACTATGATAAGCAAAATGGTTAAAGGGACTGGCCCAGGCTAAAATCATAAAAAAATCGGTGATTTTATTTCGGGTTTTTAATATGACCATATGATGTAAACATGTACATAGACTAGAACTGCAAATTTTTATAATTTTTGTGCTGCGCATTCACCAGTTAGGCTAGATATAGAGACGAAATTCCTGATTTCTAATTATTGACAACCATGTCAAAAATAGGAAATGCGGGAATTTCGTCTCTATATCTAGCCTAACTGGTGAATGCGCAGCACAAAAATTATAAAAATTTGCAGTTCTAGTCTATGTACATGCTTACATCATATGGTCATATTAAGAACCCGAAATAAAATCACCGATTTTCTGATGATTTTAGCCTGGGCCAGTCCCTTTAATTAGCTCATTATCAACTAAACCGAACTACTATATTTTGACATTATAATACCACGCATGGATATTATAATGACATATATTTATTTATTAATACTGCGATACCATATCTTGATATTGACAAAGTGTGAGGTAATAATGTTCATTTTTGACATTAAAGCGCCATACCTACATATTATAATGGCACAACCAGGCTTACATGTTTCATTTCAATGTATTATATTGTATTATATCGTCATTCAAACAATGTATTATATTGTCATTCAATCACATTAGAATGCAATATTTTGGCATATATCAAGATAATAATGCCAGAGAATTTTATAAAGTAGAATAGTGTTTTATTACTTATAATTCTCCACCCTGATAATAGTATTATTATATCCCGAGTCTATTGTAATATATATGAGCTTTGTTGACTATTTTATGTTACCTTATCATACCATTGCATGATTCAATTGTGATGGAAACATTAACATAAACAATAATTTTAGTGCCAATGAAATCATAAAAAAGCCTCGTGACGAACCTCAGATTTGAATCTAGATACGCGTATACGTTTATGGATGTTATGATTTGTTAAAAAGGAATTGTGACGTTTTTTTATATTTCTTAGCCTCTGATGTAGCAGTCAATTTTGGTGTACATTTCCAAAACATCTATTTTGCTATTTAAATATGTAAATTAGCAGCCTTTACTTAAAATCCTGTTTAATTTTTCAAATTTTATAAACCGGACATAGTTCAGAAGCCATGGGATCAATAGTTCAAAAATTGCCTGAACCGGCTTTTGATGATTTTGATAGAGAACGATGTGTACCATCAAAATCTGATTGTATTCATCATTATTGATAATAAAATGGTACCTGAGCTATAACTATTAAAATGTTACGCTTATTGATCAATTTATTTGTGTTTTAGTCATTAAAGATGGTGCCCAAGATGGCCGCCAGCATGTAGTTTAACCTCATTTCCTTAAGAAGTTCATTAATAGATCACTCCCAGAGAATGTTCAGCTGGTTCCGCTGGTTCCGCTGGTTCAAATGGTTCAGCTGGTTCCGCTAGCTCCGCTGGTTCAAATGGTTCAGCTGGTTCCGCTGGTTCCGCTGGTTCAGATGGTTCCGCTGGTTCCGCTGGTTCAGATGGTTCCTCTGGTTCTGCTGGTTCCGCGGGTTTTGCTGTTTCAGCTGGTTCAGCTGGCTCAGCTGGTTCCGATGGTTCCGCTTGTTACGATGGTTCCGCTGGCTTAGCTGGTTCAGCTGGTTCCGCTGCTTCTGCTGGTTCCGCTGGTTCCGCTGGTTTCTCTGGTTCAGTTGGTTCCGCTGGTTCCGCTGATTCAGCTGGTTCCGCTGGTTTCGCAGGTTCCGGTGGTTCAGCTGGTTCCGCTTATTCAGCTGGTTCCGCTGGTTCAGCTGGTTCAGCTGGTTCCGCTGATTCAGCTGGTTCCGCTGGTTCAGCTGGTTCCGCTGGTTCAGCTGGTTCCGCTGGTTCAGCTGGTTCCGCTGGTTCCGCTGGTTCCGCTGGTTCAACTGGTTCCGCTGGTTCCGCTGGTTCCGCTGGTTCCGCTGGTTCAACTGGTTCCGCTGTTTCAGCTGGTTCAGCTGGTCCCCCTGTTTCAGCTGGTTGCGCTGGTTCAGCCGGTTTCACTGGTTCGGTGGTTCCACTGGTTCACTGGATCGGCTGGTTCAGATGGTTTCACTGGTTTTGCTGGTTTAGCTGGTTTCGCTGGTTTCGCTGGTTCCGCTGGTTTCGCTGGTTTCGCTGGTTATTAATAATATTAATGATAATAATATAAAGCATTTGATATAGCGCCATACATCAGCCTTTTCGGCCGTTCGCAGGCGTTCCGCTGGTTTCGCTGGTGCATTTGGTTTCACTGGTTCCGCTGGTTCCACTTGTTTCGCTGGCTTCTGCTGGTTCCGCTGGTTCAGCTGGTTGAGTTGGTTTCGCTGGTTCAGCTGGTTCCGCTGGTTTCTCTGGTTCCGCTGGTTCCGCTGGGTTCGCTGGTTTCACTGGTTCCGCTGGTTTCGCTGGGTTCGCCGGTTCCGCTGGTTTCGCTGGTTTCGCCAGTTCCGCTGGGTTCGCCAGTTCCGCTGGGTTCGCTGGTGCTGCTGGTTTCGCCAGTTCCGCTGGGTTCACTGGTTTCGCTGGTTCCGCTGGTTTCGCTGGTTTCGCTGGTTCTGCTGGTGCCGCTGGTTTCTCTGGTTCCGCTGGCTTTGCTGGTTCTGCTGGTTCCGCTGGTTTCTCTGGTTCCGCTGGTTTCGCTGGTTCGCTGGTTTCGCCGGTTCAGCTGGTTTCGCTGGTTTCGCTGGTTCCGCTGGTTTTGCTGGTTTCGCTGGTTCAGCTGGCTCCGGTGGTTCCGCTGGTTTCGCTGGTTCCGCTGGTTTCGCTGGTTTCGCTGGTTTCTAGTCAGGGGGGCATTCTGTGTAGCTAGCATATTTAGGGTTTTCTCTGCTATACTCGTGATAACCCCGGATATTGATAGCATGCATATTCGGGTATATGAAAATGCTTGTCGTCAATTTCAATTTTCTTGCCAAAATATATTTATGGCCCTTTTTCCATGACAACCCATTTTCGCAAATATGCAAGAAAATAGGCCAAAACAGTCAGACTATAGAGATTCTGCTCTAAAGAGTGGAAGCCAAGTGCAATATGGTCACCTTTATTTAGTATAAAAGTAATAATAATGCATTGTTGATAATTAGTTGAGTTACTAGTGTTCTTTTATCAAGGTTTTTATAATTTGCCAAGTTATCTCCGTTACCATGGATACCGATTTGTTAATGATAATTTAACTAACTTATACGCCAGAAGGCTGGGTACTTTTGTATTTTCTTGATTAAATATGTCATATGTGATTAATGTCCATGTCATTCAAATAAACGATACCATACCATATATTTCCTTTCGACTTGATGCATTTATCAGACTAAAGTTTAGATAGGAGAGTTTGAATTTACCAGTGTCAACCTTCTCTAATTTTTAAATGATGCAAACACGGAATATGATGAATTTGTTTCTACATCATTTCACATTCAACAAATTATAACGTCATAATTGAAAGAGTTTTAACAATAATGTAACGTTCCATAACGTCATTTATTCCGACGTTCGCAAGTGCCGCCATTACTATAATTTCGATTTTCTAAAATATCTTAAGTACTACTGGTCGTATCAAATAAAGTAATATATGTAATCAAATATTTCTGTGGTCAAGGATTCCAATAAAACCGGTCTCAGAGCTTATAGCTTAAATAGTAAAATACAACCTTTGAATATAAAATAATATGATTTGTTTCCATCACAGTGCCAGCATCAGTTTGTATGGCTGCTGACCTACATATTAGGAGTGTTAACTTATCACCCAAATATTTATTTCTATTGGTGTGTTCCACGACCATCAATGCTTTACACCTGTTTAGGTCATATTTTTGCTATGAGGTCTTACAAGGCTGACAAAACAGAGTGGTGTAGTAGTGACCAAAATGGTCACAAATTTGACACGACCGCAGCCAATAGATTATGTCAATCTCATTTGAGTAATGCCTTAATGTGAGGATTTCAACGCCAGTCTTTATAGGTTAATTTATCATTTGAATAGAGTTTCCCTTACATATTTCATGATATTTTTTTTATCTCAGTGTACACTGCCTACCAGCATACAAATCACAGCTTTTGCTATGCTGTCCATATCTGATGCCAACCCATGTGTTATGCGTCATAATATTGCTACCAACTAAATTGATCAGGAAAAGTGTTTTGCCCTCTCAATGGTTTATTTCAGAGGAAATACCTTCTCAATGGTAATTTTACAAAAACTATTTTTTATTAGTACTAGTAATATGAAAAAAAGGGATAAAGTACTCTCCCAGAGTTTTGTGTCACATTTGTTACCAGTAACAAAATAACTGATTTAACGGATTTTTTTTAATCCAAAAACACAAGTTTTCCGACTAAGCAGTTCCAGAGGCCCCCGGAAATGCTGAGCCTAATTTGAAAAGAAAGCTATATTCTTTTTTGAGATATAATGAAATAAATTTCCAACACTTCTGCTACCCTTCGAATTTGAAAAAACCTTAGCGCTGCGAGTTTTTCAAATATATATATGAGCTTGTGACAATGCAGCAAGAACATAATGCAAGTCTGTGAACGAAAATATGACAATTTTTAGCAGAACGACGGCGTAAATGATAAAAATTGTGACAGTGTCACTTCTGTCACCGTCACTTCTGTTACAAAGTCGAGTAACAGAAGTGACACTAAATGGAATTATACATGTAGTCACTTCTGTTACCTCTTTCAATTACAGTTATATAAATCTTATCTAAAAGCCTACTGAATATACTAAGAATTTCTGGGGTAATGCTAGATTGGTATTTAAAATATGGTGATTCTCGATTTACACAATACCTTTATTTTAAAGTTACCTCATTTTCATACATTATAGAAGTCACTTCTGTTGCAAAAACTGTCAATTATGTTACTCTCATTAGTGGTCTTTCGTTATTTTATGACACAGGTATTATCAAGTAAACTGTTAAATGGTAAAACAAATGGACATACCGATTTATAGGACATACCACTACAAATTTTCGGATCAATAATGTAATATTTTCACTGTTCAGTGTAAAAAGTCAATTCCATCACCAAACCTTGTCACGGCCATGTCACTTCTGTTAAACGACTCATTTTTGTCATTTTTAAAACAATAGGTTCCAGCATATGCTGAAAGCACGTCTTGATGATTCAAATGGATTGTGTGATTTAATACAAAGTTATAATATAAATATTTCTACTTTGTTAAGCATTGTGGTTATGGCAAAAGTCTCAATAGGCCTATCTGCTATTTTAACCATTTAGATGTTGTATGATGGCTCTATAAAATTTAGATTAAATATAACTAGTTGTATTGCTGTTAAAATTACAATCGACACTGTCATCGCTGTACCATATGTAAATCTGGTTACAAAAATATAAAATAATTAGTTATTTGTGGTGCTATGTCTAAAAACAGTTCACAACTGCAGGCAAAGTTTATTATTTTTTAGTGTTTATATCGCATATCTGTAGCTGTATATTTACTACATGTATGCATAAATTAAGTGATATATATATGATATCTGATCTCACGTATAGGCCTACTGTAAGTGTCTGCTGGATCTGACGTCCTATGTAGATAAATAACTAGAGGACATTGTGAAGTCATTTATTCTAAAGGGGTTTTTTTTCAGCTCTACTTAAATATTTGCATAATTTAATATCCATCTTAGAGATCGACAGGAGGGACTTGATGTAGTTGTTAATTATGCTATGTGCCTGTTACACCGGGGTTTGCCGGTTTGCCTCCGGTTGGATATTAGTAGAAGATCTAACATTAATAATAAATCAGGCATAATGGCGTAACTGATAATTGTATAGCCGTTAAATGTGAGAAACAGCACAAAAATACGGTATTTACATATTTTTAAAATGTGTATGCTATGAGAAATATTAGTAATACTGTCACAGTTATTTGTATCTAGTTCAATAATTGTAGGGTGTATTCAATTGTTCCAATCCAATTTGTTGAACCATGAATTTGTAGGTACCTTGGTACAACACAAAACTCACTATTACCATGATTAATAGTAGCAAAAAAATCAGGATGCAAATATGGTGCCTGAAAAACAGATTACGGGGACGCTTTCGATGTGTTCGTGCCGAGAAGAGCAGGTTTTAAAGCTTATAAATATAAACCAAACAACATATAGAAAATTATATTTGAAAATGCAACATATATTTTTTTGAAAATAACCTTTATAACTTTGAAAATATATTTTCTGTTGGAAGCATTTCATACATGCAGGATTGCGCTAAAAAAAAGAAATTTAAAAACAAGCACCAGAGTAATTTATGATAGCCTGCGTATCACATCTGCAATATAGAAGATTGTGATGATGTTTTATTTGTATAATTGTCGGGATATGTCACTATAAAACATATAATTTTATATATAAAGCATATAGGCCTAGTATATGCACAGTGGAAACCCTGTATCGAACCGCCTCGCAAACGGACCATCCTTCAATATAGACCACTTTTGTCCAATCCCGAATTTTCTCCCATTCACATAATGCACTATCGGATTCAGCTGTCGGACCGACCCACAATTCGGAAAACGGACCACCCTTTTCAGTCTCAATTTGTGACAGGACTCGCCAAAAGAACTCGCCCAAAAATAAGAAAAATAACCATCATCTACAGTCTAATGAAAGAGACTGCTGTATCCACTAGCGCTATTCACTAATGGAACCAGTTGTTCTAAGAGGGCCATCGCTGGCTGGATCTACTAAGTGAACCAACACTATAGCTGGATCCACGAAGCAGATCACCGCTAGCTGAATCCACTAAGGTGACTAGCGCTATCTGGATCCACTAAGAGGACCAGCGTTGGTTGGTCCACTAAGAGGTCCAGCACTAGCTGCATCCACTAAGGAACCAACGCTGGCTGGATCGATTAAAGGGACCAGCGCTTTAGAAGACCAGCGCTGGCTGGATCAACTAAAAGCACCAGCGCTTGCTGGATCCAATAAGAGGAACATTTTTTAAGGATGCATAAATAAGTTAGATCCATTAAGAGGTTAGATCAACTAAGGGGACCAGCGCTGGCTCTATCTACTGTAAGGACCAGCGCAAGTTAAATCCACTAAGTGGACCAGCTCAGACTGCATCCCGTAAGGGATCAGCGCTGGTGAGATAAATCACAAAATTGTTATTTCAACATTTCACCAGAGTACAAAGTAAAAGTACAATTTCCGCATAACGACAAACATGTAATTTGTATCTAACACGTAAAAACCTGTATTTTTATTTCAAATAAACCTATAAAAGCCTACATTTTTATGACAAAAACCTATATTCTTGCCTAAACAGACTTTGAAGCCTGACACAGATACATCTAGTTATATCTGAAAATGATAATTATTATGCTGATAGATCACATTGATGTAGGTATAACGAATTAAGGTATTACAACAACCGTACATTTGGGGTAAGATGAAGCTATGTCAGGGGTAAGATTATCAGCTGTTACAAATTAGGCCCTGAATTCACTAATTTTATATTAAAAGCATTTAAAATACAATTTTAATGTTGAAAATATTGTTATTATTTTATATTATCATAATATTCGCGTTTTTGTTCTCTTATTGTAATAATATGCCCAGATCTCATATCTGTCGAAATTGCAGCTGGATGTACTTTTAAACGTAAATGGTCTATTCAAGATCAATATGGACTATGTGTGAGTACATATTGGAAATTCGAAAAAATACAAACGAAATCATTGAATTGGACTTATTTTCATTCAGGCCTTTGTATTGCAAGGTCATTATATAGCACAGTAATAAGTAATAGCCAGCACAAGACCTTGAATCAATGTTGGTTTAACGTTGGTCTACTACGTTGAACCAACATTGATTTCATGTCTTGTATCTGCTGGGAATTTTAAAACATCATGAGTTGAAATGTTGAAGTGAAATAATGCTGAAATTATTTCAAATGGGACGGTGTAAGAATTCTTATTCATTTATTGGTGCCAGATCCAAAGGGAAAATTTATATCAGTTATTCTGCAACATAGATTTAAAAAAAATAAAATGTTGAAGTGTGAGTCATATTTCTTGTGTGGGGTAAGATAACGCATTAATAATTACGATTGTCGATATAAATTACATCGCCAGAAAGCCTCATATACTTCGAGAGCGTAGCATCGCCGTTATACCAGACAGACAGACAGACAGATATTTTATTGACAGAAATAAAAGTCATTACAGACTTATTTGTCATAGTAATAAGAGAGATATATGTACATGTATATACAATAATGTTAGTTTGTTAAAATCATAAATGACAATATACATGGTATGATAAACAACTAAAATCATGTTAGGTGGCATTGCCATAATAAAAACTGGGTATTTCGGTAATATAAATGACTACTTCTTAAAATAAAATTAAAGGCATAGCCAAGATAACATGAGGGTCTATCATTTTGTTTCCCGCACCAAAACCAGAGATAAAATAGCTACTATGTATAACATACTAATTATATATAGTAGCAAAAAAGACACTCTGGAAAGCGTAGAAACCAAAACTATATACAAGTGCATAATTATGCTACAGTAACTGGAGTATGAAATAAGACAATGGTAAAAATTATATGGTATTTAAAATATATATATGTATATATAATATAAAGCAGTACAATTAATTTAGTAATCCGCGAAACGGGTAGCTCCGTAACAACGTAATAACAGTACTACTACCGAAACACAATATATTCATACTAATAAAAGTTGGACATTGTGGTTCGTCGACTGCCAACAAAGTATAGCATCAGAACCATCCATAATATCGAGTGTTGCAGACTTAGTGATGTAATAACAATGACAATTATGGATAATAATTATGTGTGTTATTCATACAGGACATGGCACTCACACAATAACATTAAAGTTTATTTAATTAACTAGTTATTTATTACCTATATGGCCCTCGCACAAAAAAACATTACAGGTTATTTTAATTCACTATATTGTTTATTTCATACCATTTCACTCACGACCTAGTTAGTACCACATACTCGGAGTTACAATCGAAGAAAAACATTCCCGACCTCATAGATAAAATCAGTTGACTTAGCAACTCTGAAATCCTCCATAAGGCCCCACCTCGTCTGATAACAAAGGCGACGGAAACGTCCCTAACCGGCCCTAAAAAGCCAAATAATAAATCCGAGAGCAACAGCCGTCCTGATATGTGGTAATACCCAAGTCAGATGATGAAGGAATGATAATATGGATAATATAGCGCTAGGTGACTTTGATTTATTATACTCGGTGTTTTTAACAATTAATTTGTTTAAAACAACCATAGATAAATTGCGCTAGTGACTTCACCACTGTTATGTATCCAGATGTCATAATTTGTAGAAACATTTCATTTGTCGGCTGTATATTGATAGTTGCGGTTACAGAGTTAAACAAGATTTTGCGTTCATTATTCATAGCGTTACAGTGGAGAAGAAGATGTATTTCGTCGTCAATTTCGTTTAATTCACACCTTGTGCATATTCGCTGGTTTATTGGAGTGATTGGATTATTGTATCGTCCTCTTTCTATGTTTAGATCATGAGAGCTCATTCGGTATCTCGCCATTGATGTTATGAGATGGTTACCCCTTGTGTGTAAGATATATGGTTCAACACAGAAATATTTTTTTACTAATGCATATGTGCGCAGCTTACTCGAACTCTCAATATCTTTTCTCCACTGCTGTGTAAATATTCTAACAATTGGTTCTTTAAATAAAAGCATGAATTTATCTGTATCCCCAATATTCTGTGATTCCCAAATTTGATCAAGCTCGGCTCGTTCGAGGACAGAGCGAATACGGGAACACCAATTCGTGAAGCCAATGCCATCTAGCTCAAGAAGCATATTGTAGGCATTTCTGACTGGATGGCTCTGAGATAGTTTTAGAATTCTACACCAATATTTTACGGCTTTTATGTGTTGTCGGATGATCAGTGGAAATCGTCCCGTGTCCCCATTTATTGCAGGTGTAGGTGTTTGCTTTCTAACTCCAAGTGTAGATTTAATAAATTTTAGATGGATTTTTTCCAGATCGTTAACATCATCGCCTGTGTACCATATATCACTTCCATATTCTAGTATGGGCAATATTTGACAATCAAATGCCTTGAACGCAATAGTGGGTGACAATTTACCGACCACAGGACGGGACTGTTCACGTAGAGAAAAAATTGCTTTCCCAGCTTGGGAAATGAAATGAAATGAATCGGGCTTTAGGCCACCTTTGTGCACATATAGGCTAAACTGGGCCAAGAGAACCTCCTGAGGATGGTGAGATGATTGAGATGACACTGTCCTCCAGATACAGGATTCGAGATTCGAGCCCTGGCGGTCTGAGGCCGAGCACGCTACCTCTCGGTCACGGAGGCTCCCCACAATACTAACTTTTACACGTGGATGGGGAAGAAACATTTTTGTTTCTTTCAAACCGCCGAGACCGGGAACCGAACTCTGGCGTGAAAGGCAGCGGTGCTAACCACTACCCTAGGGCCCCCGCCCTCCCAGCTTGGGAAGCAAGATGAGAAAAAGTTTCTTTTAACACGTCATTAGCAGACTTGGTGCTATACACCACACCCAGGTATTTATATTGTTCAGCTTTTTTTTCTATAATGTTATCACCATAGTGGAAGCTTCCGTGTACTTTTGTGTAACGCTCATTAAAGATTAGAACTTTTGTTTTAGGAATGCTTACTATGATATGCCAAAGGGAAGCATATAAATACAGAGCAGTTAGCTGTTTTTGTAATCCCTCAGCAGATTCTGAAAAAAGGACAAGGTCATCTGCAAATAACAGATATACCATTAGTAAGGTGTCCACAGGGATACCTTGATCTTGGTCAAATGTTGCGGATATGTCTTGCAAAAATTCAGTGAATAGATTGGGACTGGGCATACCGCCTTGTAGAACCCCATATTCGCTTTTTAATATGTCACTGATACGCGAGTCCCATTTTACACGACACTCTGCTTTAGAAAACATGCTTCTTATTACGTTTAGCAAATTGCCGTCTATTCCCCTGTTCAATAATTTGTAGTATAATGCTGTTCTATCAATATAGTCAAATGTTTATGTGAAATCGACAAAGCATGTATACAGGGGTTTAGAAAGACACCTTTGTTTATCTATGATGGCACATAGTATGAATATATTGTCTATAGTTCGCGAATTGCTTTTAAAACCAGCTTGATAGGGATCATTATCATTACACACTTCGTTTTTAAATGAGAGTCTGTTATTAAGTATAGATTCAAAAAGTTTCCCAATACACGGCATGACTGTGATTTTCCTGTAATTATCTGGAACTCCATGGTCCTCCTTTTTGTAGACAGGGTGGATTATACCGGTAGCCCATCTAGATGGATATTCCCCATTGGTAAGAATGGTATTGAACAGCAATTCTAATGCTGGCAATAGTTCATTACATCCATATTTGTAAAATTCGGCAGAAATACCGTCTACACCCGCTGCTTTCTTGCATTTCAACTTTTGAATTGCCTTTTTAATTTCTTCTGCAGTTATGGGACTGTTTAGGAACTGTGTCATATTAGATTTATCGTGCTCTACATTATGTTGAAATGAAGTAACTTGCTTTAAAATATTATTCATGTGTTCATAATCAAAATAATCGACATGTGGTGGGTAGACTTGTTGTTCAAAGAATTTCACAAAGTCTGCCAAAGTAGGCCCTGTAGTAACATTTCTAGGATTTAAAGATTTGCAGAATTTCCAATAGGAATTAGGATCTTCCGTTCTCATATTTTCCAGCTCACTAAGTTTGGCTTGCTGGTATTGTCTTTTCTTTCTTTGGATTAATTGCTTATATTGTCGTAACATTATATTATATTCGCCATGCCGTGCGTTAAAATCTCTCTGTTTAGCAATATTATTAACAACATACTTCAAGGATTTACATTATTTATCATACCAGGGGTTAGAGGGAAAATTATCTTGAGTGTTCTTTCTTTGCTTCGAAATATGTTTCCTTGCTGGGAATAATGGCGAAATTACATTTTCTATCATACCATTGAACATGTCACATAGAGTGTCAGTATTACACCCATCGATGACTGCACACAGCATTTCCTCAAATGCATGACACGTTTGCTCATTTCGTAAAGCTAGTTGATATTCTTGCTTTTTCTCGTTTTGCCAACATGGGAGCAAGAAGCTTTGTCATTTACACAGGTATCTATTTTTAATGGGTTGTAAACATCATGATCATCGAGTTTAGTATTTGAAATATTGAACTGTATGGGACAATGATTTGATTCCACCAATTTCGGTAAAACTTCAAATTTGCTGATTATGTTATCTTCATTTAAAATCAGATAGTCTATTGTGCTTGAATCATTGGGAGAGTAGTATGTAAAGCGGCCGATACCATTATCATTATACATCCGCCCATTGGCTATTTTGAAACCTGTGTTTATACAAAACTTTAGTAAAAGTTGGCCGTATTTGTTAATTACTTTATCTTCATTAGAACGTTGATTTGGAACATTTACATTGGTATCTATTACCCCAGCTTCATAGTCCGGAGCCTGACCAGTTCGGCTATTAAAGTCACCACATGATAGGATGTGGTGCGTTACTATATACCAGTAAAATAATCATTTCTTACACCAACATATGTTGAGTTTTCTGGTGGTATATAGGTACACCCAATTTTAATGTTTTTTCTGACAACAGTCTGTAGCTAATGTTAACTATACAAAATAGTCATAGGTGTGGTCTATCCTAGTTAAATTTGCATATTTATTTGAAATAAGTATGCCAATACCACCAGAAGCTCTACAGGCATTTTTATGTTTGAGTTTTCTACTTACATGGTGGAATTTATAACCAGGTATTGACAATGTGAAATCATTCCCTTTCATTGTTTCTATGAAAAATATTATATCGTAGTTGCGGATAAATGTAAATAGATCAGGGTCTGTCATTTTGTTACCCAGACCATTAATGTTCCATGACAGCACGCGTATTTTACTGACCTGATCATTGTTAATTACTCTTTCACATCTGTTATGTCCGAGAGATGATTGTTTTTATGGGAAAACACTGACCATTAATGGAGTGATTGTTGAGGACTTCCGCCATGGCAGAAGCCAGTATTTGCTGTCCCTTCTCATTTAAGTGGATTCCACCACGATAAAGGTGTTGTTTTTTCACGGGTGTGGGCAAATAGTCAGCGTTGGACAGTTTTGCACATATTTCACGTATGTGACAATTTATGTGGTAAATGTGGGCATTATATTTGTTCTGTTTTCTAGGGGGGATTTCAGCCACGTGGAAATGTGTGTTTTGGAATCCCTTCATTTTATCAGCCAGTCTGTTAATATCCTCATTTACCTTGTTTAATGATCCACTAATATCGTTCGTACCGAGATGGAGGACAACAGCATGGTGTCCTCACATATATATCCTTTTAATCGAGGAATCAAGTGCTCTATTCTCATTCCAGATGTTTTATATACACATACGGCATCTGGGCTGTCAAGTTTTGGTTTTAATTGTTTGGCTAGTCCGCGCATATTAGAGTCACCAATGATACACTTTTTTTTCTTTGATTTGACGACGGGGATCTGTCTGGTCACGTTTGCATTATCGTTTTTGCCGGATAGGTCATTGATGGTTTGTGTTAAATCACTGCTGTTACTGTTGCTGGTGCTGCTGCTACATTCTGTAGAACTACTGAGCCTATTATTTTTCCCATCGTTTTTGACATTTTGGTTGTCTAAATCCTTTTTATTTGGACCATGGACCAATACTCCCAATTAATATCACTGCATTCTGTATGGTGTATGTTGTGCATTTGTCACAGCTTTGGCAATAAGTAAAGAATAATTACTTGAGAAATATAAAAATAGATACAGAAAATTTGTTTCCGCAACATCACCCTCTCATGCACCTTACAAAAACAAATCCTTGACATTATCAAATGTCATAATACAGTGTTTTTGATGAGCAGATCCCGGTTGATCTTTCGGAATTGCACCAAAGCTGAATAGATACGGCTTGGTTGGTGTGGTGGATTTAGCCAACAGCCCAGCAAACACAAAATATTGTACAATGTTTGACCAGCGTCAAATACGTTTGGCCGACGTTGTACAAATGTTATACAAATGTTTTTTGTTTGCTGGACCTACAGACAATCGATTGATCGATCGACCGAATGTAGTAGGAGTGGTAGTAAAATAATGCTTTACATCACTTTTCTGTCCCAAGCGAGTGACGGTTCATATCGGTCGACATAAACACAAGAGCCTTTATTATTCAAGATTTTAACCAGCATTTTTCTAGTATTCACAATATTGCTTTCGAATCTAGCAGCGTTGCAGTTGATTTATTCTGAAATAAATTCTATCACGTTAAATTATTCATGGTTTGGATGACACCACCATACCGGTCCACGTGCCAGCCTATAATTCACATCGCTCCGTTTAACCTGTTTATTAAATGCTAATCCGTATTCCAGCTGACCTCAAATTCTTATATCTACTCAAGACAATCGTTTTATATTTGACTTGTTTCTCTAATTAGCTTAATTGGCGTTCATTTAGAAAAAAAATATACACGCTGGAATTTATGATGCAAAATATTAACATTTAGATCCGGCACATGAAGGTTAACTGTCTGATTGCTATAGGATTATTAATAAATATCTATTGTCTAGATATATTTCCAATGTATCTGTGTCAACGCATACATTCTCAAATATAACGATTTATAATGAAATAGATAGTATGGAAATTGGGACATGCAGTCAAGCTGCAAGTAAATGATTCGCCTCTTATTTGAAAGTCTAAATATTTGTTACTGACATTTTCAAGCGAGTAAGAAATCAAATTGCACAATTTCCCTCCCAGAGCAATTACATATCACACCAGATATTCCCGATCGGACAGGCGTGAAATTCCCCAGCAGGGAAAGGGTTCAACTCTCGCCCGAGTGAATAGAATGGGAACCGCTAAAAACCCAAGCGACTGTGAAATAAAGTGATTATAGCGAAGATGGATGTGTTTCCCCGCCGATTCGCAAGAGGGCGTGACTGAGGCGCCACGGGCGGTGGTGACATTGTTTCCTATTATGACGGAACGCACGAGAGGTTCAGCCAATGTTATGATAATGCTGGGCCAACGTCTGCGACGCTGGCCCAGCATTACCCTAACATTGGCCCAACGTCTCGTGCTTGATGGCAGAGATCTGACTCCATCTGCTCTACTCCATATATATTACTGTATCTGTGGTAGCTGATCGTAGTTAAATAACCAGTAGGTTAATTTTGTCCTGTACAATTACAGATTTGGGGTGAAGATTCTGATTTTGCAGAACAAAATGAGCATTGTGAATATACAATAAATACATCCTTCTCATTTCGATGACAAATAAATCTATAATGAATTTGTTTTTATGCCAAAAATATATGTCTGCCTGCCTGTATACAATTTATTACTAATCAGAGGTTAACTGTTTAATGCCAATCATAATTACACTGATTTTTAATTCTACCACCAAATACACTTACTCCTACTTTAATCTAATATTGGTTAAATATTGGGCCAGCATCGCAGACCTTTAGGTCAATATTCAGCCAACAGTGGTTTAACGTCTCGTGTTTGTTGGATAGGGGCCTACAAATTAACACTTTTGAACTTCAATGAGACATTATGCACTCCGCACTTGCACATTGCTTATTGTTACCTCTAATAAACTATTGTTACTCTGGGAATTATCCGATTCGAGGAATAGCGGGACTGAACGAGAAGCCGCAGAGCAGGCCTATGTTACAATAATTTTACTTATTTATATTGACTGACTACGATTATCATGCACCACAACTGATAGTGGTGGATTCATGATCTGAAGTAGGGGGGCAATTTAAGGGCCTTTTTAAAATATTTGACGAAAAATTTAAGGGGCCGAGACCACTGCGCCCTTCCCCCTTGATCCTCCCATGGCTACTTGAATCAACACAATTTAATTTATCTTTTGCACTATAATCAGGTTATGCAGATTAAATGGAAGGGTTTTATAGATGTAATATATTTTTTGTGATTTTTTTGTGAAATATAATATCATTTAATAAAAAAGACCGATAAAATAGCAAATATTTGGGGAAACGCCCCCCCACCCCCTAAAATGTATAGTTGTATGTTTTTTTCAACATACACTACCGTATTAAAGTTTTCTTTTTAAATCATAAAACATTGACAGTTACAAACACTTAATGACGGCTCTAATCACCCCTGGTCATGCAGTTATTATCTAAATTGGGACATAATACCGTACTTTGTCAAAACAAATTGTTTTGCTGATCTTGATAAGGTTATTTTATACCCATCACATCACGCAATATGAGCTCGATTCTAATTATAATCAATTTAAGAGTAAGCAGACAAATATATAAATTGACTACATCTAATGTAAAAAAAAACAATCAATTAATTCAATTACAGAACATCTAAAATTAAACAGGCACACTTGAAGCATAAAATAGAAATAAACAGTTTTCTATTTGCCCATAACTCGCTATTAAATTATAAAAAAAACACAAAAATACAGTCGAACCTGTTAATTCTATACCAGGAGCATCATCTGCTTGTGGCGGTATAACGCGCGGTACGGGTGTGATCAAATCTCAACAAAATCAGATTAACTGTAATTCGCCGTATTGTTTTATTGGCTGTCTTCTGGTCGGATGGCCTGAGCTCTGCACATTCCACTACTCCGCCGGCGATACCATCTCCACACCCATTAACCCTTTGACTTCCAGGCCGGAGTGCATGCCAGGATCCAGATATACTGGTGTAGGAGCTCTATTTTTCGTCATTTGAAGCTGGAATTGCTAACGCAATTTCCAGCTTCAAATGACGAAAAATACATAAATGTAGTATAGATTTAACGAAAATTTGTGTCATTTTATGGTTACGTTCATTGACGAATGACGACGGAAATTTCCGTCATGTATGGTAGTGAAAAGGTTAAGACTTACAGCGCTGAATTAGTTTGTATAAACCATGAAGACCAAAGTTTTTTTAATTTTAAATCATCATAAATGTATTAGTTACTTCTTTCTGGTTCATTTGAAAACCTATGTCATGGGGTCATCGTCTACGACAATTATAAATATTTTAATTATTTCAGTGCGGGGACCGTCTTTATACGTCATAATCTGACGTATTCAGACGTCAGATTCTGACGTATAAAGACGGTCCCCGAGCTGAAAGGTTTAATAATATTTTCCTGATGTTTTAATGCTGTTCCGGATCACTTTTTAAAGTTTAGTCAATTTCTCGCTGTATTGGAATCTCACTTTCACCCATCGCTGAGCTGACGTTGCAGGCGGACGCCACATATTTAAACAGCGTCGGACAAACATTCCGGCTGCGTTATTGCTACTACGTTATTCACACACACAACTTTCCTCCATACAGATGCAAAACACATTTATACAATGTTTGGCCAACGTCGAAGACGTTGGGCCGACATTGTATAAATGTTACGCTAATGTTTTGTGTTTGCTGGACATGCAGGTGCATTGATGGGCCAACTGGCACGACGTTGGACCATACTTTGTCCTTTGGGATATTGTGGTGGTCAGGCGCCGCCCCTCTGGTTCAGTCAACGAGTGTCCGGCCACCACACCTCACGACCTTCGGCCTTTGACCTTCGCCCCGCGTTTGCTCCTGACTCCCTCACCAGTCCTGTGAGATGCCCTTCAGGAATCCCCAAGGTTTGCACTGCGGCAGCCTAGTTTGGAATAGATGTCTTGTCTGATAGTTTCTGGTTGCACTGTGGTCATCGTGGTGCCTAAATAAGTTCCCAGTCGTGGGTAAACTTATTTGCTGGAGAGAAATTTATGTGTTTTTGTACCAGATTAAGAAGCGTCATCTATGAACGTGTCAAGTTACGTTGATGGCCGGGGATGGGACATCATTTTAAATTTCAACCAAATCAAATCAAAACTTCATTGCACACAATGTAGAATATATCATTTAGCAACAGCAAACAGTGGGCTACATGATAATAAAGAGACCTATCTGCATCAGTTATTGCTGACATTACCCACTGGACACACGACGTCATAACGTTGATTCAACGTCGCAACAACGTTGTGTGTCCAGTGGGTAAGTCCTGGTGGATCCCGGTATAAGCGATCCTCTACTTTTTTCTTGCAAAATTAGCAGAAAACGTTTCTTCTGTAAGTTTTGGTCGACGTCTGACTTTCTCGATTTGGGATCAAGACGTTGTTGTGACGTTGAATCAACATCAATGACGTTGATTCAATTTGCGCTATTATTTTGTTAAACTTGGATCGCATATCGATTAAAGTATTTAAATTTTAATACGTTAATTCATGTTCACCTTGACTTTTCGCGATTTAGGTGATTTAATTTGATGTACAAAATATGTAGAGTGAGCTGTTACTGCTGTTTCTCTTCGCAGACTAGAGTGAGCAGCTGGTCAGAGTAAATGGTCAATCATCAAATTGTGTGGGTCCTCTGGTCGCAGTTACCGTTGGATGAATGCTGGGCAAACGTATCATGCTCTGGATTAACCATTTGAGCTCTCTTGTCTCCTTATACCATACATAGAATAAAAAACATAGTCTAAAAAATGTTATGCTCAGTCACAATGTTATACCCCGTTTTCAGATTTTATTTGAGATATAATAATAAATAAATGGATATTTTATAAAATGAGGACATTTTTTATTCAAGGAGAATAAAAATGATAGTATAAACCTAAATAGCTGTGGGCTGGGGAGAGGGGGGGGGGGGTTACGCCCAGCGAGCGCTGGGATATGTCCTCAGCTGGCTCAGCTGGTCAAGAACCAATCCCTGAGACCGTGAGTCGTTGAGCCAATGCTGCTTTAATGTTGGTCCACCGTCTATGACGCTGACCTAACATTAAACCAGCATAGTTTCATCGTCTGTTGTTTGGTGTTAAGGACCAAGTCCCCGCCGAGAAGCTGCGCCTCTCCAGCCTTAGGAAGCGAATGTCCGGCTAATTCGATTTATGTGGTAGGGATCCTGGTGTCGTGGTCTCCCCCGGGGTGCGGACTGCCCCGGACGTCTCTAAACAAGTGTCGCGCTCAATTGGAATTTATCGCGCCGGGGCGGGTCGCAGGGCCACCCCGCCGGCACATCTGAGGCCCACTCAATTGCATTCAATTTGCGGTGCGAGAAAACATGTTGTAAGAGGCGGGAGAATTGGGACTTGGGGACGCGAGCGGGAGGGGGTCTCACCCGCAAATAGGTCGGTGGCGGAGTCCGCCGACCTCGCAGTGCAGGGATCGGGACATGCAGGGGTCCGATGTCGTAATGGGCCGAAATGGCAGGGTGCGAGTCATCTATCGACCGTGATGACATAGGCCGAGTCATCTGTATTGGCCAAGATTGCGCAGGCCGAGCTGTCCAGGACAGGGTGGATCAGATCAGATTCCCTTTGGGATCCACACCCCCGCCAGGCAATCCGACCTGAATCCACCTCACCAGCTGCTCAAATCCCTAGTCGCCAATATTTGGTGCCGACCTTTCGTTCTGGCTGAGAAGTGGACTTCCCATACAGTCGCCCGTAGTGCCAGAAAGGCGGGAAAAATCCCGCCCATTTCCTGACAATCGTCTGCCAGATCTTCCGCTTTATCGCTTGCAAATCACAGTAAACCCAGGCTCAGTTGCTTCTCCATCCGGGCTTCAACAGGTTGACCCATATCTTAGTTCTGAGATTGGGCGCTTTCGCCCAAGCTCAGAGCTAAGATGTGGGCCAAACTGCTGGAAGGCTCAAGGCCCCATTTGCTTGATCGACGCGGGAAATGATCCCTGAATTGAGGGACGCGAGCAGTTTATATCCGTCACATCAGGAGCGACAGATGTCAGAAATAACTGGGGATAACTGGGCGATTGAGCTGAGCACCGCCCTGCAACTGTATCCAAACGAGCGTTAGAGAGGCGCGAGTGATACATCAACGGTCAATTTAGGTCAATGTGGCGTATCATTCTTTTACGGAGCCGCATATAGATTGAGCAAACAGGCGGTGATAAACGGGGCTGGGGTCTGCAAATAACTTCCCGTGACTGTGTTAGGGTCAAAATTAGGCGGCCCCACTCTACGCAGCTGAAGGTATAATTTGCAAAAAGTGATGGCATTAATAATAATGATCATCAGACTAGGGGGATTATTTATGTATCTTGTGACAGACTCTGATGTCCTCTGCGGATATGATGGTGGTAAATGTGAGGATCTAGATGGAAAAAAACCAATGAGACAATAATGAGAATGGTAATAACGTAATCGTCATATAGGACTGTAGATATGACTGCCATTTAATGTAGGTCAGGTCAAGCCATATTAATCTAAATATATGTTTGAGAAGATAATGTACAAAAAAATGTGTTATTAATAACGAGTAATTCAGCAATGCAATTTGGCGAATAACAGGAAAATCATAGTCATTTTCAATTTATATTACAGGAATAAAACGTTGTGACATTAAGAAGCAGGCGAGCGAGGGAGCGTGAAAGTAAGCAAGCAAGCAAGCAAGCAAGCAAGCAAGCAAACAAGCAAGCAAGAAAGTAAGCAAGCAAGCAAACAAACAAACAAGCAAGCAAGCTAACAAACCAGCAAGTAAACTAACAAGAAAGCAAGAAAGCAAGCAAACACATAGTTACATTCACTTGTCAAACAAATAGTCTGTATTTACAGACATTTAACACTTTAAGCGTTGAAATATTTGTATGTAAGCCAAGATACCAAAGGGTTTTTTTCAATTTAAAATCATCATAAATATCTTAGTTTGCTTTTTCCGCTTCATTTGATTACAATTTACTTGTTATGGGTCTACAGCCATTATACACATTTTAGGCGGGGACCGTCTTTCAGTGCGGGGACCGTCCTTAGACGTCAAATCCTGGGCCCGTATTCTCGTACAAGTTACGATATATCGTAGGCTTCTGATTGGTCGAGATGGCCATCTCGACCAATCAGAAGCCTACGATATATCGTAACTTGTACGACAATACGGGCCTTGACGTCTAAAAACGGTCCCCGCCCTGAGAGGGTTACTGTAAGTTGCTTTTACAATATGTGATTTCTGGTGATATAAGGCACATTCAGCTGACACCGTGCTTTGTATCAATCCTGTTATAAGGATACCTTATAACGTGTTAGACTAGACGTCAGAGATAGACAGGATGTACGTAGTCACATTCAGCTGCACCAGCTATACAGCACGAAAAACATGACATGAACAAATATGTATAAAAACAGCATAATATTTACCCAACGTGTGTGTTACGGGTGACGTTATGGTGAAAGAGGTATTTTTGTAAAGTAATTATTTATTTTGCCATAATTGAGTGATGAATAATAGAGTGTCAGCCATCAATAGAATCAATATTTTAACAGCCAGGCATCGTACCCAGCAAAAAATGTGATTGAAGCGCGGATCTCGTGCTGTTGGCATAGTGGGTGTTTAATGTAAACAACGCAAAATCCTTGCCAACGCCGAGCAGGCGAACGCAGTTAAACATAGTGTAGTCATCTAGTTAGAAATAGTTTGAAAATGCAATATAAATTATAATAATCAGTTAATTTAACTGCTGGTATGCCAGACAATATTGTAATTGCAATCAATCAATCAATCAATCAATCAATCAATCAATCAATCAATCAATCAATCAATCAATTAATCAATCAATCAATCAATCAATCAATCAATCAATCAATCAATCAATCAATCAATCAATCAATCAATCAATCAATCAATCAATCAATCAATCCATCCATCAATAAATCAATCAATCAATCAATCAATCAATCAATCAATCAATCAATCAATCAATCGATCGATCGATCGATCGATCGATCTGCTGATTGTGTCCATACATATACAGCCTTATAAAGACAGAAAGCAGCTAGTAACAGCTTACTTTTTAACACATAATATTATCACCGTTCAAATGTAAAGTATTTTACCTCGGTCAAAATTAATATTCTGAAGATTATACAAGTATCTGTCGGTATAGCCGTGTTATTGTTGTTTTCAGATACCGTTATTACAATTTAGGGTAAACTGATAAGTGGACTGCTGCATGAAGGTAGCATGATCGGCTGTTTCCGTCAATAATAAGACAAACCAAAATATGAATATTTTTGTGTAAATATAATGCTGTTCAAAGTGATGGCTGATCTATAATTTAACGCTGAATATTTATGCAATTTTACCTTTGCCGGCTATGAGACCATATGTTCTGTCCAATACTGTTCTTTCAGATATGGCTTTTCAATTCGTGAAATGCATATTTATTTTCCGGAGGGGGGGGGGGGGGAGGGTGTCGGTAGACGACACTTCATTACCGGATCTACACCACTAGTCCAGGAAATCTAGCCTGGAATAAATTGTTACAGGGGTTTTTTATGTTTCAGAAGACCCTGGTGCATCAATTCTGAGCAGCAATCACCTGGCAACCATTTTATTCATATTCTAATTAGCATAATTTGCATAATTTGCATAATTAATGAGGAAAACGTAAAATCGCAATAACTTCAAAAATAATCAAGCTAGAAAGTTAATTTTTGTGCCTACACCTATGTTTTCCACCCCGTAGAATTCGATTAAGTTGATATTGAATTCCTTAAAACTATTTAATAAGCATAAATTTGCATAATTAATTCTAAAATTTGAAAAAAATGACATAGCTTTTGAATCAGTTTACTTGACAAGTTTATTTTTGCGTCTGAACCTATATTTTCTATCCCTCTTTATTTGCTTGAAGTATCTTTAGCAAATTCTGAGCAGCAAGCACTTGGCAGCGATGTTAAACATATCCTAATTAGCATACTTAGCATAATTTGCATAATTAATGACGAAAACGTAAAATGGACTAAAATCACTATAACTTTTTAAATAATTAACTTAGAAAGTTAATTTTTGTGTCTACACCCATGTTTCCCACAACGCAGAATTCGATTAAGTTTATATTAAATCCCTCACAGCTTCCTAATTAGCATAAATTTGCATAATTAATTCGAAAAAATAAAAAAAATACATAGCTTTTGAATCAGTTTACTTGAGAAGTTGATTTTTGCGTCTTAAGCTGCATTTTCTACCCTTCTTTATTCGTTTGAAATCTATTTATCAAAGTCTGTACAGCAGCCACCTGGCAACCATTTTGGACATATGCTAATTAGCATAATTTACATAATTAATGAAGAAAAAGTAAAATTGCTATAACTTCAAAAATAATTAAAGCTGCATAACTGGTTTGTATATTTCTATAAAAATAACCTAAAAAGTACAAAACAATCATTCACATTGTCTCAAAGGCCTTATAAATGCACTAAGACTGGGTAAATGTAGCGGAATTAGTTCACCATGCGATACACCATCAAGTATTATTAAGTAGTGAATCCGTTTGTGTACAATATGTATGTAATAGTGGTAAGGTTATGGGCCAATATAATGTTACATTGGACAACACCAAACCGCCTTATAGCAAGCACTAGACGTTGAACTGAATCGGCATAATGTTGGTTTAGTATCGCAGACGATGGGCCGACATTAGTCTGCCATTGGATCAATGCCTCGTGTTAGCTGAGATATAAAGCCCAAATAACCAGTGGTAGACGTCCTGAGACTAGGTAAAAAAACTGTTGGGAATCGGTTACAGTAAAGTCTGATGTTTTAATTATTATTTTATTTTACCGCATAGCGCGATTTATATCACCGTATGTGATGATTTACGATAAAATAAAATAAAGTCTGATATTGTCTAGTAGCATTTTGACTATATTTTGAAATGCGCATGAGATACCGAATAAAGAAATACAAATGTTTTTCAAGAAAATCACGAAAATCAAAAGAGCGAAAAAGATGATTTACATCACTGAATTTTAGCGCTAATTCCGCCAACAATTTCCCACGGACTGGGGAAAGCGTTTTAATGGTGGGCCAATGGCTCAGATGCTGGCCCACACTTAAAAGTACCATACTGAAATAGAGTCCTATTTTCACGTGAGTGACATTCTCCATACCGGTACCTAAATTAAACATAACATTATATGCATATATCACCCAGATCACACAAAGTAATAACTCCTAGACATCTCTAAATGACATGAGATATTACACTTTTTACTGTGAATTGTATATATGACCACTTAAAAAATTAAGAATAATATTTAAAAACTTCCACTTTTTTCAATGATGATCGGTATCTGCCACTTGGTACTTTTAATGTCCTAATTATACAGACATTCTCCATGGATTAATATTTTAAATGTTATAAGGAAAACAGTTATGCAACTTTAAGCTAGATAGTTAATTTTTGTGTCTACACCCATGTTTTCCACCCCGTACCATTAGATTAAGTTGATATTGAATACCTCCAATCGTCCTAATTAGCACAAATTTTCATAATTCATAAAAAAAATGTAAGAAAAATTGCCATAGCTTTTAAATTAGTTTTAAGTTGATTTTTGCGTGTAAACCTATATTTCTACGCCTCTTTATTCGTCTGTAGTATATTTATTAAATTTTGAGCAGCAACCACCTGGCAACCATTTTAATCATATACCAATTAGCATACGTAGCAAAATTTGCATATTTAATGAGGAAAAAGTAAAATAGCTAAAACTTCAAAAATAATTAGGTTGGAATGTTATTTTTTGTGTCCATACCCATGTTTTTAGAAGTGTTCACATCTATAAAGCAATACCAGAACTGATTCATATGCTGGTGGGGTTTTCGTGTGCATGAAATATCCCCAAATTGTCTCTCCATATACGTGAACTAGGGCATCTGATGTGACAAAAACGTGAGGGTAGACATAAAAATTTTAGTTTTTTATAGGCAATAGATCATATTTAAATTCCTAACCAATTAATGGTCTGATATCTCTCATAAGCACCTAAAAACCTTTCCACAAACAAAATATTAATTTCCATTGTCAGTCAGAAGTCGTCATTTGATAAGCAGCCTAATGTCTGATTTAGTAATATGCCTACTAAGTTGGAAAGCACGAGGCAAATAAATGTGTCTTCTATTTTTCCGAAATAGGGGCCTATTGATGTAAGGGTGTCAAGCTGTAATTTATATGGTATTAATGTAGTACTCAGATATATCCTCTGAAAACAGTCCATTACGCTGTGCCCTGTAACGTGAACTACACGTGTTGTGGGATTATGCCAGATAATTTCAAGAGCATGTCTAAGTTTTTTAGCCATTTTAATTTCCAGTGTAGAAGCCTATACCATAGACATGTTTTTACTCTTTTTGTTTGAATAGGAGCATGTCTAGAAACACCCCCGAATTCAAATTACTCACGTAAGCAATTCAGATCATGCTATGGCTTTTTTATTAAATCAGAATTTAAAATGTCATTGTTAAAGGCCTCGATGTGAATTTGAATAACTACCGTGCAATTACAATTAATTTGCTTCCAAGTGAATCTGTATCAAATTTATAAGGTGCTTAAAATGTGTCTTTTTAATAAATTATGCCAATCTATACTTAATAGAATATGAGTTTTTAGGTTTCGTCCTTCGTTGAACGTGCACCCTGGACACATATCTATTTCGTCAAGGCACCCACTAAATATACCTCACACACAGCTTTGACTATTAGCCTGGGTTGCAACGTATATAATAACGTCTTAGGAGTTGTTTTTGTACCGTTATTTGGCTTTTATTCAATCTCCATCACAATTTTCAGATAATGTTTTCCGTCCGCTACAAGTCAGCACAATACAAACCCAATGCCAGGTCAATGCTAAAACACAATCTGCAGCGCTGGCCAACATCCACTTGGCAGTGCATTTTGCTGGCTATAGGTGCAGCGTGACTACAATGCGCCATGTACACACGATACACTGACGCAATGTCAGCTCAATTTTGTGCCAGTGTCGCAGACAAGTGCATGGTCGTTCCAGTGATAGAAACACCCAACACCAGACATTGAACGGATGCTGGGTTAACGTTGGTCCACCGTCTGTAACGCCGGTACAACCCCGATCCAGCATTGTGCCACACAGTGTGTCCACCAACAAGGAGTTGTGCCGGTGAAGGTTATAGGTTGTCTTCAGCGCACCCAAAACCACGAGGTATTCAATCCCAAGGCTGGGTTAATATTTGGGAAGCAGTGCAAGCAATGGCACTAGCACAAAGCTGGATCCCAACTAGATTTAGCATTGATGTAGGGGGTTAAAGAGACAAGCGAAGCGAGGCTTCACAAATGTAAAAGTCATTTAATGTTGCCGAGCGAAGCAAAGAGATTTTTTTCAAGTGCCATTAGATATTTCTTTACAACATGTCCTTCAGACAATTATTTATTTCATAAAAATTTAGTCCCAAAATATTTATTTCAAAAACACTCCAGCCCCCCCCCCCTTGATAATTGAATGGTGTTTTTACAATTTACACCTTGTACATGCACGTCGCTGTATACACATGTTGTTGTATACAACAGAAAAAAACGTTAATATGATTATAAGGTACAGGCTCTATCATCATGTTTGTGATTCATAAACTTTTCTGTATCAGGCCCTAGCTAAACAGGTTTATATGCCAGTGTTTAATTATTCACTCAGTGGCTTTTGGGGCCTGGCAAAAATATTTACATCGGATGGAAAACATGTTACTAGCTCACTGATTCAGTTCCTTATACATTGTCAATATCTAAAAATAACTAAAATTGTAAAACGCTTTGGCCGTGCGGAGCATGGGTTAAAGCTAGTTTATTATAATTAAACAGATCCAGGGTACTTTGAAGGGATTTAGCGGAGTGATAAATATATGATAATATCAAGACATCAAAATCAACATTTAAAGTGAACTGATTTAAAATATTATATAATTTTTAACAATATTAATTATGCACATGTATGCTAATTAGAAAGATTTGGAGTATTTATTATCAACTTGATTGAATTATACGGGCTGGACAAGTTAATTAAATTAGCAAAATTAGAGCTTTTTCAAGTTGTTCTTAATTAATTATGTAAATTAGACACATTTCGCTAATTGGCATATCAGATTGATACAAAGAACCTACTTCTCAAAATTTCTAATGTTACAGCACTTTCAAGTTTTTCCTAATTAATTACACAAATTAGGCGAATTATGAGCCCACTGCTCAGAATTTGCTCAGCACGAGCCATATAAGGTTAAAATACCTTGTCAAGTTCATCATGAACTTAAACGAACTTTGCAGAATGGAATACATTGCTGTAGGCTTATAAACCTTTCCAAGTAAACGTGGAACAAATGAAGTGAACTATTTGATGAATTATAGAATTTTTAGCAATTTCATAATAAATTATGCAAATTTATGCTAATTAGGAAGGTCTGGAGTATTCAATACCGACTTATTCGAATTCTACGGGGTGGTAAACATGGATTTAGACTAAAAAATTAGCTTTCTAAGTTTAAAATTATTTCGAAAGTTATAGCATTTTTAAGTTTTTCCCAATTAATTTAGGGTAATTATGCTAATTAGCATATGATGAAAATGCAAATTTATGCTAATCAGACGGCTCCAGGGTATTCAAAATGTTTTTACAAATTTAAGCAGGTGAGAAATATCGGTCCAGACAACAAAACCAGCATTTGAAGTGAAATATTTAATAAATTATAATTTGTTTAGAAATTTCATGATTAATTATGAAAATTTATGCTAATTTATGCTGATTAGAAAGGTCTGTTGTATTCAATACCGATTTATTCGAATTCTACGGGGTAGAAAACATCAGTGTAAATACAAAAATTAACTTTCTAAGTTAATTATTTCAAAAGTTATAGCATTTTCAAGTTTTTTCCAAATAATTTATGCAAATTAGGCTGATTATGCTAATTAGCATATAATCAAAATGCTAATTAGGCGGTTTTGATGTATTTAAAAAAAACTTTTTACAGAATTCAAGCGGGTGAGAAATATAGATGCAGGCAACAAAATAAATATTTAAAGTGAACTATTTGATAAATTATCGATTTTTTTGCAATTTTATGATTAATTATGCAAATTTATGCTAATTTATGAGGAAGGTATAGAGTATTCAATACCGACTTATTCGAATTCTACGGGGTGGAAAACCTGGATATAGACACAAAAAATAGCTTTCTAAGTTTAAAATTATTTCAAAAGTTATAGCATTTTCAAGTTTTTCCCAATTAATAGTGCAAATTAGGGTAATCATGCTAATTAGCATATGATGAAAATGCTAATTTATGCTAATCAGACGGCTCTAGGGTATTCAAATTGTTTTTACAGAATTCAAGCAGGTGACAAATATCGGTCCAGGTAATAAAATCAACATTTGAAGTGAAATATTTGATAAATTATAAAAAAAAAATAACAATATCATGATTAATTATGGAAATTTGTGCTAATTTATGCTAATTAGAAAGGTCTGAGGTATTCAATACCGACTTATTTGAATTCTACGGGGTAGAAAACATGGGTGTAGATACAAAAATTAACTTTCTAAATTAATTATTTTAAAAGTTATAGCATTTTCAAGTTTTTCCAAATAATTTATGCAAATTAGGCTAATTATGCTAATTAGCATATGATCAAAATGGTTGCCAGGTGGTTGCTGCTCAGAATTTGTTCAGCAAGCCCCTCTGAGACATAAACACCAAAAATATCTCTGTTAACAATTTATTCCAGGTTGAACCACTACTTACTGCACTACACGGCTGAAGAAAGAAATGCAGTGGAAATACCTATTACTTCTTTTCATCATCGTCGACATGCAGAGCGTGATGACGAAGAGTTACAATACAGACATTTCATTCACATTATGTCATAAAACACAAAGTTTTGCTATTTATTATCCAGTCAATTTATTTTAATTGCGTAGTTTCTGCAGCATACGGAAAGTAAAATGGTTGTATTCCGTGACATACTGTGATCATCAACACAAGACGTTCAGCCAATGCCGAGTAATTGTCGGTCCACCGTCTTCGACGCTGGCCCAACAATAAACCAACATTGGTTCAATGTCTTTGTTTGCTGTGAAGTAATTAGTTTATCACACCTTATCCGCCAATATTTTCACGCTGTGTTGGTCCGTATTCTCGTACAAATTACAATATTATCGTTAGCCTTCGGATTGGTCTAGATGCCCATCAGTGGATTTTATTATTGTGTAACACACTCGTGTACAAAAAGCAAACAATACTATTTTTAGTTTCAACAACAAAAATTAATAACGAGGTGAACATCGTCAAATAATAAAGTATATGGAAATAGCGAAATAGTTTAACTAATCTGCCACAAATGTCGACACAAGTGTATATTTAAAAAATGTTTTGATTCAAACGAACGAGATATGGGGGAAATTAATCAATTTTAAGGTGCAAAAGAACAAAATGTTAACAACGGTATTAATTAAAAATGAACACGGACTATTAATAATTCGGGTATAAACGGTATTTTGTTTTTCTAGTGCGCGAATTCACGATTAAATGCTCATTTCTCATAAACCATCCCAGTCATTGTTTCCATTGCGTGCAAGCTTCAATGTTCATCGTGTCGTGTTCACATGATTTTCTGAAGCCCTGTGACGTAAACATGATTTTCAACAGAGAGTTGAGCGGTTTG
>OZ024908.1:16613024-16618024 GCA_964017125.1 Flabesymbios commensalis
GAAAAATAGTAAACATCACGAGATTGGGCCAATACCATTTTAATACCGGCTGCTACCGACAGCAATGAGTTACAATCCGGTTTTCAACCGATATACATTAACTACATTATTGCCTCTACTGGCCAAATACTAGGTCAATACAGAATATATATGTATATATTGTATTATCACCATACTGCGCTAAGTATGCAAAATGTGTCCGGCCCAACGGAATTCTTGATATTTGGGCCAATATTGGGCCAATACTGTGATGTTATAAGGAGATAAAATAAACGCGATCTTAAAAAAACAATATTTGAATAATACGTACGTAGCATTAAACTATTTGATTCCATGGTGAAACTAATCCTTTTACATTGGTGTCAAGAATGGAGTTATATGAGTTTCTACTTTTGGGTTCAAAATATATCAATCACCTGGACAGAGTTCATTTGGAACAGGCCCATCATCCCTTTGGATATGAAAGGGTCTATCTACCACTTTAGAAAGTGGCAGATACACCCTTTCATATCCAAGGGGACGCTATAATACATTCTCAAAATATAAACTAGGTTTAAGTAAACTATCTAGTAATGTGGATACCAGGGCAGAACTTGGACGCTACCTCATGACGTTGGCGTGCTTACAGTGATACATATAGGTACTGCATGGTGAGATAAATGAAATGACACTGCCCTTCAGACACAGAATTCGAAATTCGAGCCCTGGTCCAGCACGCTACCTCTCGGTCCCCACAATACTGAATCTTGACGAGTGAGAGGAGAAAAAACTCTTTTTTTTAATTTGAATGCCAGAGAGGGAGAAGAACCCCGGATCTCCGAGTTTCCAAGCAAGCAGCTTTATCCACGACACTAATAAAAATGAGTCACGTAGGTGAATACAATTGGAAATGCATGTGGTATTGACCAAATTTGGCATGAGCAATTTAACATTATAGTGGATAATTTTTTTTATATAAAACAGTTTGAAATAGATTAAGAATTGTTATAAAAAGATATTTTTTTTCTCATTTATCAACAACAATATATACGTCAGGTAATGCGACTAATACACTTAGGACATATGCGGAAATAAAATTATATATAAGTTGCAGTCTGAAAAATCAATCTAAAAGAGCATTAGTAAAAATTCTTATAGTTAAATACGATCTAGAAATTAAAAGAGGCAGACGTACAAAGCCGATATCAATACCAGCTGAGAAAAGAGCATACATACAAAGCCCATACCAATACCAGCTGAGGAACGAGGCAGACGTACAAAGCCGATACCAGTACAAGCTGAGGAACAAAAGAGTTAGACATGCAAAGCCGATACCAATACTAGCTGAGGAACGAAAGAGGCTGACGTACAGAGCTGATACCAATACCAGCTGAGGAAAGAGGCAGACATACAAAGCCGATACCAGTACAAGCTGAGGAACAAAAGAGTTAGACAAGCAAAGCCGATACCAATACCAGCTGAGGAAAGAGGCAGACGAACAAAGCCGATACCAATACTAGCTGAGGAACGAAAGAGGCAGACGTACAGAGCTGATACCAATACCAGCTGAAGAGCAAAAGGAGCAGACGTACAAAGCCGATATCAATACTAGCTGAGAAACGAGAGATGCAGACGTATAAAACCGATACCAATACCAGCTGAGGACCGAAAGAGGCAGACTTACAAAGCCGATACCAATACCAGCTGCGAAAAAAAAAGAGGTAGACGGATACAGAGCCGATACCACTACAAGCTGCAGAACAAAAGAGGCAGACGTACAGATCTGATACCAATACCAGCTGAAGAACGAAAGAGACAGACGTACAAAGCCGATACCATTACCAGCTGAAAAACGAAAGAGGCAGACATACAAAGCCGATACCAATACCAGCGGAGGAACGAAAGAGACAGACGAACAAAGCCGATACCAATACCAGCGGAGGAACAAAAGAGACAAACGAGCAAAGCCGATACCAATACCAGCGGAGGAACAAAAGAGGCAGACGAGCAAAGCCGATACCAATACCAGCGGAGGAACAAAAGAGGCAGACATACTTAACCGATACCAATACCAGCTGAAGAACGAAAGAGACAGACGTACAAAGCCGATTCCAATACCAGCTGAAAAACGAAAGAGGCAAACATACAAAGCCGATACCAATACCAGCGGAGGAACGAAAGAGACAGACGAACAAAGCCGATACCAATACCAGAGGAGGAACGAAAGAGACAGACGAACAAAGCCAATACCAATACCAGTGGAGGAACAAAAGAGGCAGACGAACAAAGCCGATACCAATACCAGCGGAGGAGCAAAAGAGGCAGACAAACAAAGCCGATACCAATACCAGCGGTGGAACAAAAGAGGCAGACATACTTAGCCGATACCAATACAAGCTGCGGAACAAAAGAGACAGACGTACAAAGCCGATACAATAGGCCTATCAGCTGAGGAACGAAAGAGGCAGACATACAAAGCCGATACCAATACCAGCTGAGGAACAAAAGAGACAGACGTGCAGATCTGATACCAATACCAGCTGAAGAACGAAAGAGGCAGACATACAAAGCCGATACCAATACCAGCAGAGGAGCAAAAAAGGCAGATGTACAAAGCTGATACCAATACCAGCTGAGGAAAGAAGCAGACGTACAAAGCCTATACCAATACCAGCTGAGCAAAAGGCAGACGTACAAAGCCGATACCAGTATAAGCTGAGGAGCAAAAGAGTTAGACATGCAAAGCCGATACCAATACCAGCTGAAGAAAGAAGCAGACGTACGAAGCCGATACCAATACTAGCTGCGAAAAAAAAGAGGTAGACGGATACAAAGCCGATACCACTACAAGCTGCCGAACAAAAGAAGCAGACGTACAGATCTGATACCAATACCAGCTGAAGAAGAGAAGAGGCAGACATACAAAGCCGATACCAATACCAGCTGAAGAACGAAAGAGGCAGACGTACAAAGCCGATATCAATACCAGCTGAAGAACGAAAGAGGCAGACGTACAAAGCCGATACCAATACCAGCGGAGGAACGATTTTGTAAATTTGTAAAAACAAGGTATAAGCAAAAGGGCATTTCATTGCTGATGGTCCCCTATATGATGATCTTAGATATAAACTTCCGCCCACTCCACATAAGAATCCAAAAGATTAACAATGTTTTTAAAGCTGAAAGCACCGAAACCTACCAAAAGTTGACTGATTGATTGATTGATTGATTGATTGATTGATTGAATTATTTTACAATTGTACAATTAAACAGCTGAACAATTGAATGATCATTTTCGCTTAATCGAAAGACATATTGATTAATGACGACGTGTTTCAGCACAGGGGGAAACTAACGTCGACTTGAATAATTATATTCCCTTTCGATTTCACATAAAAATAAAAAATGTCCACCTGGCTGATGGAAAGTAAGACGAGACAGTCTGAAATCGATTCACGCGCATGCGTCGTCATCGTCATCCACCGTTTCGTGAGACGATTCCGTAAATTAAATAAACTAGGGGACGTTCTAGGTGGTCGCTGCTAATGCCTCAACTTCCGCTGCCGTGGGGCAGAAGGGGTTAGAGCGGCGCTGATCTACTTGGCAGCCGCCGGCAGATCGCGGTGATGATTGCCTCGACGAGGTGTGAAACCGTGACGGCCCCAAAGAGTGTATGCTGTAATACACGCCAAGTAAGCACCAGTGTGGTATTAATGTTGGGCCAGCGTCTGCGACGCTGGCCCAACATTAAAACAACACTGGTTCAACCACTATTGCTTATCGGATTACACGGTGCACTTGTCACCTGTGGAAACTCGTTTATGTCCCAAGGCTGATGTATAATTATTTTAATTCTGAACGTAGAGAAATGACATTTTTTGAGAGCATGGACAAAATAATCAGATTGCTGAGCAGACTATTTGGAACCAAGCACAATATTCATTACGAATTGACATTATCTTCTGATAACACGTCACTCAACTGTTATTTAAATAGAGGTGTAGTACCACCATCGCTGGCCCCCCAAAAAACTGGCAAATTTTAAGTTATTTTAATTTTACTGGCTGGGTTGAGGTAATGTCAAATGAAACCGTTGACTGCGAAAATCGTTCATACATACACTCTAAACAATATAGGTTCTTTAGAAGGAAACCTCCAGTACTATCACCATGCAACCCCGGCAGGGTTCTCCTGGGGTTGCATGGTGATAGTACTGAAGGGTTCTTTTTAAAGAACCTATATTGTTTAGAGTGTACCACATCATGTGATACCTAAACCTTGCTTACAGACTGAACACTGAGCGAGATACGTTACATACAATTATTATCATTTAATAAACTAATACTTTACTGAAATTAAAGTTAAATTTTACATCATTCACATCAATTCTAAAATCACAGCAGCTGTTCCTGCCTTGATGTGGATTAAATTACTCAATTGAAAATAATTGCCCGTCAGCGGGTGGGCTGTTGCCACAGGTCGTAATGCTTAAAGGGTGGTGCTATCAAAGCTGTGATTGCCCTCCTCTCGCCACACGCAGTGAAATATACATTACCTGAGGTGATATTGACGTCACGTTTTTTCTTCTACAATTACTATCCCCGTCACCGTCGCTGTGTCAACACATATTAGCCTAATAAGCGCGGACTTAGAAGTATTTGTTGTCTGCGTTCGTAAACAGCTCTGCGGCGCAAAGACAAACAGCGGTAACTGCTTACTTATCAAGTAAACACTTACCGCTGTTTGTCTTTGCGCAAAGACAAACAGCGGTAACTGCTAATTTATCAAGTAAGCAGTTACCGCTGTTTGTCTTTGCACGGCAGAGCTATTTGAGTTGTTAGTTAAGCCACCTCTCCACACACAATCAGCTAGTTTATCATGTCTATACACATACAGTCACACGACAAGATTGCCGTTTATTTTAGCCATGGTCTGATTACTTTAGGTTTCAGAGGAAGTAAAATGTCATTGAAATTACTACAAAGAGTTTGTGTCTAATGCTCTGTTATGTTGTTAATTGA
>OZ024908.1:16623024-16626687 GCA_964017125.1 Flabesymbios commensalis
AGCACTGTAGGGTGAAACGTCCCGTCTGACGTGAAAAAAAACAAGCAGCAGTTACTGCTGACGTTTCCAGTGATCAGTTTTAGTGAAGTGATTTTTTTAGCAATAATCAAGGTACACACCTGTCACAGTCGTTTTTTTCTTAATTAAAAAAGGAGTGGTCGAAGTGACGGTCAGCATTGTAGTGGTGTAACTACATTCAGACAGCGTTGAACCGGCATTTCGTGTCTACTTTGGACCTTATTTTAAAATTATGTTGTACAATTACATTAACATGTACATCTATATAATTATATTAAAACTAATCATGCATGAAAACATCTCATGACGTTGAAAATAAGCCATATACCCACTCGGTGTTGATTTAGGAAAAGCGATCCCAGTTAAAACGGACGGTCGAGCATTCTGATCTTCAAAAAAGTGATTTAAAAGAGAATGAAGGATTACTTTGTGCAGAGTCTGAGGACTTTAATATTACTGTTTACGTTTGCAACATCCAGGGAACATTGACTCAATACTGTAATATTGTTGGGACACCGTCTACGACGCTCGCCCAACATTGAAACAGCCCGGCGCCAAATACCTTGTTTATCTTTGCTCAAGTTTTGTTTCCCGTTATCAATGTGTAATAAAATATGCAAGTTTTAATATAAACCTCTCACGCTGTAGATAATATTATAATTATGTGAATTAGGTTGTAGTAATAGCTGAGAGACCTCCATTGAGATACCAGGCCGTTAACCTCTAGTATGATATAAAATAATTTACGGTAAATAAATTTGCATCCCTTTAATAAAATATTTTTTTATTGTCAATAAAGGCTCTAGAACATTTCGCTGCACATGAAAGCTCACATGAGTAATGGTGTATGTTAGCATGTTAACAGAGTAAACGTCGAATTACACACTGATATACACACAAACCCACACAAAAATAAAACAAAAATAAACAATAACTGTTGTGAAAAACCAAAAGGCCGCAGCTGTTACTTTATATTGGCTTTATAGAACATCATTGTACTTGTGTTGACTCTCTGACACATTTTTGTCAGGTTTAATAAACACATCTAGGTTTTGTAATTTGTTTTGGATTTCTTTTCAAGTCTAAATATTTATTTTCTTCTTTATTATATCTTTAACACTTTCACAGGGATGCACGGATGTTAAACTATTGACCTGAATCTTTATGCTCCAGATTATCGACGCTTTAATCTGTACTACTATTTTTTTTATTAATTACCGTACCACAGTAATTACCGTACCGTACCACTACTACTAATAATTGAATTGAGAATTTGTAATTATTACCGTTTCACAGTGATAATATTATGTAAATGTAGTGTACTTAATAGCAAATAGAGAATTAATGCAGGCTTTGAACACAATTTTTAAATGTGACATGCTAGAAATAACGGAAAAAAAAAATCTATATTAAAGATTGGAATGCAGCCTGGGCCTATATTCATTCTAGAAAGTTGATTAAAAAAAAGACGAACCTAACAAATATGGTAAATGTAAATGTCTCTCATAAGAATTACCTATATTTTATTACATGTGACATCTGCTGTAAAATACAAAGTCATCTACAACTTGTGAATTGCTTCGTCAATTCGCACCTCGCTGTGAATCAAAATTAATTACGAGTACACAATTCCACTCCATTCCCATCTCTCAGCGCCTTTAGAATACCAGCGCCCGGGCTTGCACGATGACAATGCGGCTTTGCTAAGGTCAACAACATTAACAGCTTGTTTTTAAAGTAAGCAGTTAGGCCTACTGCTGCTTGCCCTAACAATGCAGAATGTGACTCGGTACTTTTGTGTCAACACACGTAGGACGCGTTGTGTGCGTGGAGAGATAGACAGGATACATCCTAAAATAACTAACCAGATCTGTACCACCATCTGACAATAAAAATAAATTACCCCCCCCCCCTCTCTGGTAACTGTGTAGATGTCGCCAATCAATCTCTGTTTGTCCCATTCCGGCTTTCTACAGGCCAAATGTAAACCACAATGCCTTGTAAACAGGTAAAGGCAAACAGTGCTAACAGTAACGGCAAGTAGCAGTCATTCAGTCATTCTGTCATTCAGTCATTCAGTCAGTCAGTCAGTCAGTCATTCAGTCAGTCAGTCAGTCAGTCAGTCAGTCAGTCAGTCAGTCAGTCAGTCAGTCAGTCAGTCAGTCAGTCAGTCAGTCAGTCAGTCAGTCAGTCAGTCAGTCAGTCAGTCAGTCAGTCAGTCAGTCAGTCAGTCAGTCAGTCAGTCAGTCAGTCAGTCAGTCACAGTCAGTCAGTCAGTCAGTCAGTCAGTCAGTCAGTCAGTCAGTCAGTCAGTCAGTCAGTCAGTCAGTCAGTCAGTCAGTCAGTCAGTCAGTCAGTCAGTCAGTCAGTCACAGTCAGTCAGTCAGTCAGTCAGTCAGTCAGTCAGTCAGTCAGTCAGTCAGTCAGTCAGTCAGTCAGTCAGTCAGTCAGTCAGTCAGTCAGTCGCGTATCTGCTTGCCGAATTGCAATTCATTTCACTAAACCTCAACTTGAAGTCAAATTTGAGGTAACAGTAACAGTAACGGCAAGTAGCAGTCATTCAGTCATTCAGTCATTCAGTCATTCAGTCATTCAGTCAGTCAGTCAGTCAGTCAGTCAGTCAGTCAGTCAGTCAGTCAGTCAGTCAGTCAGTCAGTCAGTCAGTCAGTCAGTCAGTCAGTCAGTCAGTCAGTCAGTCAGTCAGTCAGTCAGTCAGTCAGTCAGTTTGCAGTTGTTTGTGAAATTCAAATAATTATTCTCGCATGAGGTTTAGTACAATTGTTCACAGGTAATTGTCCATGTCCGGAAATAATTAAAGCTGATCTGTATTAATTAAGCCTGTGTAAATTGATCATGTCATTGATGATGCGTAGTGGTTAAAATGATTCAAAAATGAAAAGATCAACAAGAAAATAAGGATAATATTTGTACACTGTAATATACGGTTGTGATCCGGATATTTGGATCTACAGGCCTATGTGACAAATGTATGCCACCTATATGAATAGAAAGTGAAACATGAGTACATCAGTATAATCAACTAAATACTCAACACACAACTTTTCCAAGCTGTAAACCACACATACACCATACATGAGCTGCTCGAAATATTAACACCCCAACAACTATTGTGTAGTTGATTTACTCATCCCTACAAATGTATTATGGGTATTTAACATTCAACGCTAATCTTTATGTTACATAATAGAACAACTGTTATCATATTATTGTAATAGTTCAAAATATTACAAATATTACAGATATCCTGAAATGCAGAAACATAGTAGTTTTTCAACGACATTATATTAAACCATATTTTCGATATGAGAGACACATTTTGTTCAGAACAGTATGGCATTCGTCATCATTTCTGTTTCTCACAATAACGTTTAAAATGTTTGAAAAAAAAACCCAATTCATTGTGATTTGTGCACGCCTGTTCTGTTTTTATTTTTTTCCTTTTAAAAGACTGACTGACTGACTGACTGACTGACTGACTGACTGACTGACTGACTGACTGACTGACTGACTGACTGATTGACTGACTGACTGACTAACTGACTGACTGGCTGACTGACTGACTGACTGACTGACTGACTGACTGACTGACTGACTGACTGACTGACTGACTGACTGACTGACTGA
>OZ024908.1:16626887-16659387 GCA_964017125.1 Flabesymbios commensalis
AGGCCTACCGACATTATTATGAGTTTTGACTGACTGACTGACTGACTGACTGACTGACTGACTGGCTTCAGGTGGCTGTGGGAATGAACTGTAACTGTAAATTAGTTTATTTGTTTGGCTGTCAGTACTTCACGCCTCTGAGTGACACACAGGTGTGCTGTGTCATGTGTCATTGAGAAGGAGGGGTAGTACTGTCATAGTCATTACCACAGAGCTGTTAGTGTGGTCTGTCATTCACATAACAGTCTACCAAAGGGGTTTTATTCAATTGAAATCATCATAAATGTCTTACTTAGCTCTTTCTGCTTCATTTGAATACATATGTTATTGATTTACGACCATTTTCACTAAATTATAAATAAATATTTTCACTCTTTTAGTGTCGGGATCGACTTTAGAGTGAGGGGATCGTCAGAATCTGACGTCTACAGGCGTCAGATTCTGACGTCTAAGCAAAGGATTAAAAATACACTGGTTTATTTTGTTCATGCAATGTATTATATCAGCTCGACAGATTCTAAATAATTTACGCTTGTCTCTCTCTATTATCCTGATTATTCCGGAATAGCCTTAGCAGGTTATCTGTATACAGTGTTTGCTGAATAACACATCAACATATAGCATGAAAGGGTGTAGTCATTTATAAATATGACAGCTACACCAGTCACAGGTAAATGTGAATGACAGGCAATTAGATTGTTTAACAATACTGAGTTTGCCGTCCAAATTGACTCCTTTCTCAAATAGATTGTCAGCTGGCGTTAGTGTTGGTGCAGACTCTTATTTCATTTATTTCAGTGTGGCGTCTGCCCTTCTTGTCCGTATTTTTAATCGTATGTATGATGTTTGTTTAATCGTATGTATGACAAGTGTAAAACACCAACGCGAACGCGAAAACTTTGATCATTTTGATCATTTCCAAATCGCACCAATAATGAAGCGAGCGCAAAGGCAAAGGTTAACACTAAAAGGTTTGATTTTTTTTCCGCATTTGCGCCATATTGCATGGGAAGTCCAGGAATTTCGTGTGGAGTTATCGTCGAATTTCACTGCTATTGTCGTCTGCGTGTGATCTCCTCCGCTCGCATTCGCGTTTTTTGTACTTTAGCAGTGCCCAATCAGTACATTATATTTTTTATTTTTTTTGTAAAAACACAAAATAGTCATTTCCATGTATCCATACGTTATCCGTGCATATCAGGATCCCTACGTGATATGTAACTCAATCGCTACATGTAGCGATCTGATGTATGGATTAACAATCGCTACATGTATCGATTGTGATATCTATATACGGAAGATATCTTAACCCTTTCAATCCTGAATTTACCATTGCCATATTCCTCCACTGCAAGCCGCGAATTGCTTTCGCAATTCTCGACTTGTAGTGGATGAAGATGATTTGATGTGGTTTAAAAATTAAAAAAATTGACATGTATTGGTAAACCCGTTTCATGGAAATATTCATTCTAAAACCCTTGGTTGTAGGAAAATTAAGTCTGTTTTAAGGGATGTAAAATGATGCTTTAATGCATCGTGAGGACGTAAAGGGTTAATAAGTTACAGTTACGGATGGCATACGGATGACATATATACAAATGGAATTGTGACTTTATTGGGAAAAAGGCGTTTGCATAAAGGCCTCTGTCAACTTGGTAGAAACAACTAGAAGAAAGCCTATTCACCCGCACAGCCAATACCAGAGAGCTACATGTATAGACATCTAGTATAATATTTATTTAAATGTTAGTCTCAGTAGCATGTCGCAAATTTCTAATCATTTCTGTTGTTATCTCATTATTTAAATAGCCGTCAAATAGTCCGACTCTTAAAATCATCAATAAAATTACACGATTTTTATCGGGATTATTGTCGTGGTAAATAGACATGGAGCCTGTAAAAGTTATTGAAATTCGATAGGGGATTGACAGAGAAATCAGAGAAAATTAGCGCCACCTCATAATATGATTTTGAGTACAAAAGTATTGAATCATAGCATGGCGTTTGTCATTCAGCTAAATAAAAAATTGCCTTTAAAAATACATGTGGTCATTTCTTATATTAAATTTATTGATCCAATAAAAAATATCCAACTCACAACTGATATAATAATCTATGAAGGAGCTATGTAAGTGAATATAATTTGCCTTCTGATCTGAAAAGGTTAACCCTTGAAACGCTAAAATCAAAGTTTTTTTTCATTTTGAAATCATCATAAATGTCTTAGTTACTTCTTTCCGCTTCATCTGAATACCTATGTTATTGGTCTACGGCTGTTAGAAATATTTTAAATCTTTCAGTGCGGGGATCATCTTTAGTCGTCAGAATCTGACGTCTACAGACGTCAGATTCTAACGTATAAAGACGGTCCCCGCATTGAAAGGGTTAATATATCGGTCGTCACGTCTAGAACAGGTGTTGTGCTGCTCGGCGGGGGCCCTAGGGTAGTGGTTAGCACCGCTGCCTTTCACGCCAGAGTTCGAGGTTCGGTTCCCGGTCTCGGCGGTTTCAAAGAAACAAAAATGTTTCTTCCCCATCCACATGTGAAAGTCAGTATTGTGGGGAGCCTCCGTGACCGAGTGGTAGCGTGCTCGGCCTCAGACCGCCAGGGCTCGAATTTCGAATCCTGTGTCTGAAGGACAGTGTCATCTCAATCATCTCACCATCCCCAGGAGGTTCTCCTGGCCCAGTTTAGCCTATATGTGCACAAAGGTGGCTTAAAGCCCGATTCATTTCATTTGTTGTGCTGCTCAGGTCACAAAGTGCTGGTGATTTGCGGTATACAGACAAATGTAGACATATTAGTTACTGCCTTTTTTCTTTGCTAACTCAATTATTAACACCCTCATCATTTGCCTTTCCCTCATACACCAACCCCCTGAGGTCACTGAGGGGCGGCACCGATTGAATGAGTTAATTAAGGTGATGTGCTGGGAATAATAATGAGATTTCACCTAATTTTCCAATAAGGAGACGCTTAACAAAATGACGTTCTTCAACATTGTAAACATCAAGATAATGCCATATCGGAGCCAGGATGATAATTCTATTCGGAATATGTCACGTGCTTAACTGCATCAGAGGCTTTTTAGAATAGTCTAGTCGAAATATATTATCTAAAAAAATAAAAAGGCTTTTTAGGAAACAAAAGTTTGTGGTATATTAGTTATTAAACAGATGACACACTTAGTATAGTGCGTGCCTTTCGGGGACAGTTTTAATTTCCGATTAATTGTCATACGCAACTTGGCAAAACTACCAGCAAAACTACCATTAATCAGCCATGAGACAGCAGTATATCACGTCTGCACCCTGACTCGACCTGATGCGACTGAAGTGTGATAATTAAAAGGCTATGACGTTGGTAATCACCTTGAAGAGGTTGATCTATGCTGAGTTATCACGAGAATGGGAGTGAGAAACCCTGCGGAGAACCAGTGCAGGGTCAATGCTGGGCTGGCGTCACAGATATTGGGCCAATACTGGGCCTCAGTACTTTTCATTGCACCGCTGCGAACCCTATAAATTATTTTTTTCAGGTGTAAAATGGGTTCATCCGGAAACTGTGTTAAAATTATTACAATTAATATTTTTGAAGCCACTAGCAAATACCGTTTCTTTTATTGCAAATACAAATCGTTAAACAGTCTTTATGGTGACATGTTCTGCAGTGCAAAACAAAAGCAGTAAGCCTCCTGCCATTTTGCTTTGCACAGCAGTATTTTTCGTTGTACGTGTTATAGTCAGGACCTTCTGTAGAAGTTTTAACATGTGCTCAATCGTAGGAATAATAATAATAAATAAATAAATAAATAAAAAACACAAATATTTTGACCTATAAATGATAGTGTTTGCTGACCACGTGGACAATCCAGCTAATAACAATCGTCATTTAGTACCGATGATCTTATCAATCTACAAACTATTATTTCATCTTTCATCATAGTAAGAGGATTGCATTGTTTGTTGAAAATTATACATAATATTTTTGTTTGATTTTAGATTAGCAGTGTAAAGGTTAAAATAAAAAGGTGTTGATCACCACTTGATAAAATGTTGATCATAGACATAATAATTAAAAAACAATTGACCAATCAAGGATTGAATCCAAGGAGACGACATATTTTAATTTCAAATGCACACATTTTTTTCTGAGCGTTATATTCTGTGCCCGAAAACAAAACGAATATACAGATGAAAAAATAGTGCCTTCAATGTGTTTAATTTTAAAAATCATGCATAATAATTCAGGTGACGCAAAACATTCATGTCAAGTTTCCTGGCAACCAGAGCGTCACATATGTCACTCATTTGAGGGACACATATGACACTTTGGCTGCTAAGGGTATATAATATATAGTAAAGTATTCTATTCCACATTGGTACATACCGTTACAGTGTATAGTTATGTCGTTGTGAACTTATTTAGATTGAAATTATTGTAAACCATATACTACTATGAAAGATTATTATATGATATATTTGTGATTATGTCAAGAATATAAAAAATACTCAATCATTTCCACCAATTAATCTGTACTAATGCTATAAATCAGTGTTTTCTTATTAAATCCGTTGGGTAGAAACTGCACGTGTAATGATATGTTTAGATGCAGGTTATTATCGCACGTGTATTACGACTGATATAGAAAAATGTGTGTGCATATGTATTAAACCATGTAGATAGTGATAATTAGTACTTTTAGTGCTTGTATATTGAATAAAGTGACTTTCATTGATGTAGTATAATTATAAGCAATCGTGATAAAACCCCAAAACAAATTTCAATATATTACACTGATTTTTTAATGGTACGATTGTTGACGGTCGACGAGACATGAGACTCTTTGTTTTCCAGTCTTTCTATATTTAATTATCCAGCCAGCCTGGAGACAAAGCAATCATGACAGACAAAATATCAGTTTTACAATGACTTCTCTTTACACAATATGGCCTCCCTCACACATTGGAAATGATTTAATTAAAACCAACCCGCCTCCAGACAACAGCCCACCAACCGTCAAATCAATTAATATTTTCCAGTTACTCCGAGAAACAGAAATGTGCTATCAGATGCACAGCGTTGGTTTTAAGCTGCTCCATTGCTGCAGACATTGGCCTAACCTTTAAAACAACTCTACAACGAGACTGTAGTTAATACAGCCCCTCTCTTCAATTAAACTTCCTGACCTCCAGCAAAAAGAAGAATCTGACGCAATTTGATTTCATGTTGTTCCAGCGTCTAGGAAATCTCGAAAACGGTGGGCCAGCGTTAAATTACCATTTTGTTAAGATCTTTTACTTTTTCACACTCCAGTACTTTAATTAAATTGTCACTGAATTGACATAGACGGCATTCATTGCAGCCCACTTTATTTATAGGTATGTTGGTTTGTTAAACCAAGTGATAGACATATACTATATCGCTTTGTCAGTTTTATAATATTATTGTACCTTCTATACTTTTATTTTTTGCAATCGCTTTTGTCAATATACTAGTACCTCATATGAGAGAAACGTCATTAAAGGAGATACATGGTATAAATAATTTAAAATAAAAATAATCGTGAACGTCAATCTGCTTAAAATGAAATATTAGCAGCACAATTGCTTGTTTTATTACACTGAATTCAGAGTTTAATGTTTATCTTGTGTGTCACAATTAAGTTGAGGAATACACTGTATTTTTATTTAAATCCACGATCGATTAACCTATGTGAAAAATTGCTGATGAGCCATGCATTTATCTGAAACTAACTTGATACTGAGCCAGCGTCACAGACATACGACCAGCAACGGAATATGTATCGTGTCTTTTGAGGGGGTGGTTGAAATGTAATTGAAATAATTTGAATATAAATTTGTGCGTAGGAATGCATGCTATTTTTGGTTAAATTCAACTCACTATAGGCTAAATTAGCTCCTGTAGATAAACGAACAGGTGATTTGAGTCATTTCAAAATTGGCGCTTTCTAAATACACCATAACCATAACTATGACTATTTGCCCACGCTGTATCATATTGAAATCGTCAGATCTGAGAATTGAACCCGGGGTTAATGTAATAGCACCTAATTAACGGTATTTACAGGGTGGTAGATAATATGCTCTCTATTTATTACTTGCATTTCAACATCATCAACGTTGATATATCGTTGAATCAATGTTTTAATTGCATTATTATGATATACAGTATATAGATCTATACTACTCACACAAACGTGATGCAACATTAAATTTTCTCAAACGGGGTAAATAATTTTCTGCATAAAAATTGTGCAACTGAATGATGGGTCGGAATAAGGTGACAGTTATGATATCGACATTGAAAAATAACGTATAAATCAATTTGTGCCTTGATAGTTTGGTCGATGAAAAACATAAATTTTCTATTAAACAATTGTCCAGCTCCACGGGTTATGTTCGGTCTAATATTAGCAGACGTGTAATAGAAATGGCCCGCGGAGTCGGTGCAAATGAGTATTAGCACCTCCTCGGGGGTACTTGTCGGTACAAATAAGTATTAGTACCTCCTCGGGGGTACTTGTCGGTACAAATGAGTATTAGTAGCTCCTGGGGGTTACTTGCTCAATACGGCCTAGATCTTTATCTTGAAACAGTTATTTGAGCCATAGGACAATATTAACAATTACCACACTGAAATATTTTTGTATGAACCATGGAGACTAAACGATTTTATTCAATTTGAAATCATCATAAATGGCCTAATTAGCTCTTTCCAATTCATTTGAATACATATGTTATGGGTCTACGGACATTATAAATATTTTAATTCCTTCAGTGCGGTGACCGTCTTTATACGTCAGAATCTGACGTCTACAGACGTCAGATTCTGACGTATAAAGACGATCCCCACGCTTAAAGGGTTTGCACCACGCCTCATTGTGCCATGTATATGACAGTGCAAAGGCAAACAGCAGTAACTGCTTACTCGAAAATGAAGCAGTTAGTGCTGTTTGCCATTATTTTATTGTTTTTGCTATATATATATATATATATTTTTAAACCCCCTAGCTGTCATTCATGACTTCATTTAATTACTAATAAAATCAATAATTGCATATTTCGCAACGAGCGATACACGTTATTGAAAGAAAGATGTTTCAGATTATATTTCAACTAGAAATGACAGGCTTAGTGACACAATGTCATGTATTTTAGGCAACTTCGATTTAAATAACAGCAGAAATGATGTATTCCTGTTGAACGACAAAAATAATATGTGAATATGTGAACGTCAATTTGTCAGGAATTGGAAAACAATACGTGGGGGACTTTAATTTATAAATCAATCTGATTAACACGCGTTCTCATCCACTTAAAGTTGTGTGTGGAGAGGCACAACTAAAAGCAAATTCTGCATAAATTTATAGTATTATTACATTCTAGTTACTTTTTTTTTCTAACATCACATATAATATCTCTTCTGTTATTTTTTTCTAACATCGTTTCTCCCTATATTATTTATGTTTTATGCAATAAAACATTTTATTTTAATATTAAATTTTACCATCATGAGCTGAGCAATATTCAAAGTCACATTTTTGTGAATTAATGTCTGTTCCTAGTCACACATGTTTTAAATGTAATTTTTATTATGCTTATGATATCAACATAATTTATTGCATACGTTTGTGCCATAGATCTGTTCTAATTCACTGATTTTTGCATACGTATGTTACCGACGTCATTTTATAAAATACATAATCACATGTAATTATTATGGATGTCAAACTCACTGGGTTGACAATCTTTATTGACAATATTTACGTCCACCTTTACCGTACATTGTCATGTTACTATTTATATAATAAATACTGTAATGTGATGTGTATGCATGAAACCAAAGAAAGAAATAAAGTAATTAGTGAGATTAAAAAAATGACTTACCTCCATGTCGACAAATCTAAACAAATTTCCCTTCACTTTCAGCTGAAGATAGCGCTGTGGGACACAAGCTCAACATTTCAGTCAGGACTGGAACTCGAAGGCAAGAAATATTTCATTTATTGCTTGTTTTCAATTATCGCTGCACGCTTTTAATTTCCACCAGGTGTTGAGCTTTATGATGTGTGAGATGTCTACGTTTTTACTTTCCACCAGGTGTTGAGCTTTATGATACGTGAGATGTCGTTCAGGTGTTTTGCCCAGAGCTCCTTATATTATGACTTCTTAACCCTTTGCTCGCTAAGTTATCTCATTTTATTTTCGTTTTTTGAAAAACACTGATTTTGTTAACCCTTAAGCCATCACGATGCATTAAAGCATCATTTTACATCCCCGAAAACAAACTCAATTTTCCTATAACTAAGGTTTTAGAATGAAAATTCCCATGAAACAGGTTTACCAATACATGGCAATTTTCTGTATTTTTTAAACCACATTAAATCATTTTCATCCACTACAAGTAGTGGATGAAGATGACAATGATAAATTCAGGCTTGAAAGGGTTAATTTTAGACCAAAAGATTAAAGTTCTTGATGTTGAAACACATATGCTTCAAAATACAATTTATTTAATATGATAATAAAATGGATTAAAAAGTATTATAGTCGTGCTTAAAGAGTAAAGGCTTTGGTCGCTATTTAACCTTTCGATCACCAACGGCTATAATCATTTATCATTATTTTCACTACCATGTCAAAATGTCGATTCTTGGGAGTCGTGTGTTTAATCTTAAAGTAGTGTTAAGAAAAATAATAATTTTTTACCGATTTGTAGGCGTGGGTCGTGGTAGCGAGAAACCACTTGAAGATAGTGTCCTAAGGGTTATGACTCTTCTTATTATATGTACTTGGGCAATATTTTACGCTGATCTAATCAATCATTCTCAGACATAAGGAAAACACCACTTTGTCGCAGCATTGGTTCAAAATTTAAACGTACGTCGACAATTTTTTTTACGCAATGTGACTAATCCATCACGGTAACTTTTCTTTGCAACAATGTCCCACAAAAACGTACTCCTCGACCCCAAGTTTATTTAAAAAAAATTATGATGTGATAAATTTCAAGTATCCCCTCATTAGCAACCCTCATAGGCGCAGCATGATAGAACATGTACATAATTATATGACCCTCAGCGCTTTGATGTGGCATAGTTGTAAGATGACACCAGCGTCATTTCCAGGTCATTTCCGAGTCAAAAAAGTTTTATAATGCATGAAAATCGAATTATTGCGAACTTGGGCGTCTACCGATGATTGAGAAGGGCTGAAATGACTAGTGACTGATCATTGGTATAAACCTTCACAGCGCTGAAATATGTTTGTGTAACCATGGAGACCAACGGTGTTTTTTTTCAATTTCAAATCATCATAAATGTCCAAGTTAGCTCTTTTTGCTTCATTTGAATACCTATGTTATGGTTCTACGACCATTATACATATTTCAATTCATTGTAAAGGAGCGCGCAGCGCGTGGCCCTGCGCAAAATCAACGTCCATACACATATTTCAACCTTAACTCGCCATTAACGTGATTGCCTAGTCACATTGAGAAAGGAGAAGGAAGGATCAGTGGAATTCGAGCCTGGGATGCATACATGACTGGCGAGGTAGGCAAGCGCTCGTTTAAATTTTTGATGATTTTTTCAGTGCGGGGCAGTATTTATACGTCATAATCTGACGTCTACAGACGGCAGGGCCCTTCATCAAGCTATGAACACAGATAACACTATAGACATGGATATACAGAGGCCGTTCGCCTAGCTATCGCCATGCTTATCAACGAGTTGTCATCCCCTTTAAAGGGTAAATGCTGACTGGTTTGAATATCTATGCAAACCTAATATCACTTGTTGAATATTAATTTCCTGCTATACATTGACCGAAACAGCCGATGATACCACATACAGTGCAAGAGTATATAAAAGCTCACATTTTACACGAAATTATGAAAATGATAGAACACTGACATTAAAGGGACCCCTTGGGATGAGACATCTTCAATGTTGTCAATTTTGAAAATTTAACTTATATGAAGCTATATAGCCTACTGATCTGAGCTAAAAATACAAAAAAGTCAAAAAACAATTTAAAAGCACCGAAAAAGAGTGAAATAGTTAAATTTCCAGGTCGTATATTGCCCTGTAAACAAAACAAGTCAGCAATATACAGAACTTTACAACACATATTCCCACGTCTTGGACGGGGAGATCAAAGCAATCGCCGCTAATTGGTGTCTGATTGGTGTCTTATAGTCAGGACATAAAGTGATACACCTGCAACACTGATTGTCTGCCCAACGCTGGGCCGACGACATCAACATATGGCCCAATGCTGTGGGAACATTTAACCGTCCTTTAGCAAGTGTTTAGGTGTACAAGCGGGTTTTAAGCGGTTTCATAGAAATGTTGATAAAAAATATTTTTTAAAATCTAAAAATCCTGAAAAAAATAAAATCATGATCTTGGGGATACACTACTTCATTACTAAACTAAAAACGAAAATTGATGTTATCCCAAGGGGCTGCTTTAATAATTCGATTATACTTGATAATTTTCAAAAGTATATAAAATGTAAACTAAAGAAATACTTTGCATAATTTAATGTGGAGACAGTGACTATGACCTCAATTGAGGCCTTAGCAGTTAATGTGCTGTTCGTGGAGACATTCATTGTGGGCGGATAATTTTTAAGACATAATGGTTTGCTACGACAGACTGACGACCCACCCCCTGGGGGTGTACAGGTGTTAAAAGGGGATCGTGGGGTGCGGGGGCGCAGGTTTTAGTTACATTCCAACACGAGGTGTACTAAAAACCCGTTGGCCTAATTATGGGTCCAAGTCGCAGACGATGACCCATAATTAAGCCGACGGTTAAATAATGATTGGTTGGCCATGGAAGTGTATCTCAAAAGATCAAATCTGACAAGCTGATTTTACACCTCAATCTACAAACTTTTTATCGTCCAATCCAATTATTGTGTCGTATTATTATGAAATTAAATTACGTTTCTTAGCACAACATATCAACCATGATAGCGTATTGCACATTCATAAAGATAGTTTTTATCAGTTATCACATGCCTATGTCAATCAATCAATCAATCAATCAATCAATCAATCAATCAATCAATCAATCAATCAATCAATCAATCAATCAATCAATCAATCAATCAATCAATCAATCAATCAATCAATCAATCAATCAATCAATCAATCAATCAATTAATAAATCAATCAATCAATCAATCAATCAATCAATCAGTCAATCAGTCAATCAATCAATCAATCAATCAATCAATCAATCAATCAATCAATCAATCAATCAATCAATCAATCAATCAATCAATCAATCAATCAATCAATCAATCAATCAATCAATCAATCACGTTTTTTGCACGACAATATTAAATTGAATCTTAATCAGTATATGCACAAACTGTAACTATACATCCAATCTGAACATATGCATGATTACATTTACTGTATATTTCTTATTGTAAATCCCAAATAGGTAAATCGACACACATAGCAAGATTCAGCATACAAAACACGATGAATACAAAGACAAACACCAAATAAAAATGTTGCAAAAGTTAATGGGCATGGATCAATTCGTGTTCCGTTGAAGCCCCACGCATATGGAGGGTTTGTTTTCAGTAGTTCATTTGCGCGGCACACCTTATTATATAGGTTTATACTTTAAAGGTAGGATGTAATAAGAGAACGAAAAGGGATATTAACGTGATCGTCAAGACATACATGATATCCAATGTGAAGCAGGCAGGAAAAAATATCCCTAAATTTCAGTTATGCCAGAATTTGAATGTGACAGTACATTATAATATGATCAGCTGTCTTTTTCTGAATATGAGTTAAACAACTTGAGGATTCAAGTTTTTTTTTAATCTAGGACATTTGATATATAATGATGTTAGAGCCAAGTTACAACGACACTTTATCACATGTTATTTTGAAAGCCTGTGTGGTGCGAGGAAGCGAAAAAAATATTTTGTGTTATAACTTTTATCCGCTAGTTCACATAGCCAATAAATGGTTCTAGAAAGACTAAAATCGCAGTGCAATCTAAGAACAATATGATGAAAAATGAAAGTTACTTTTTAAAGCGCAAAGATAAAATAAGGTGTTAATTTCAAACTAGGTTCATATTAACTCAATCATTATTGATTGGATTCGAGCCCGGGGCGCTGTAATCTAATAGATAGGCACCTCGATATCAACCCTTACATCGATGAAATATTTCTGTATAAAACATAGAGACCAAAGTTTTTTTTTCAATTTTACATCAATCTAAATGTCTTAGAAATGAGCTATTTCTGCTTCATTTGAACAATTATGTTATGAGTCTACATCCATTAGAAATGTTTTAATTCCTTCAGCGCGGGGAACGTCTTTACGCCAGAATCTGACGTCTACGAGCTGGACGGGTCAAAGAGACGTATCTGTCATTTCAAAGTAGCAAATGAAGTTTGATAATTTAAATTTGCTTTAATTTAAAATGAGCGACCTCTACGATTCACATATAACAGATTGAACTAATGCTAACCGATTTGGAAACTTATATTAGGACTTGTCACTTATCTTTTCCCTTCATTTCGTGTTTAAAGGTCAAGTGCAAAGGATTTTTTATCTCACGTTTAAATATACTTTGGAAAATAAAAGAGTTAATATCAGAGTGGACTGTGCTCCATTTGTTATAATTTAGGGCAACATGTGTACGTTTAGGAAGTGTTGCATTGCAGGTGGTATCATCGGCTATTTCCGTCCTTACATACGTTATATAAGGACAATTAATATTCAACCTATGGTATTTGGTTTAGCATACATATTTTTCAGCTGGATCATTTATTACCTTTTTATTTCAATGTCTTGTTTCATTCTCCCGCTTATTTATCTTTTTTAATTTACCTTTTATGGTTGATTGGCTGAATTCAAACTGAACTGCATAGAACATTGCTGAGCCCATAGCTATTTGATTTTTTATACGCACGTTCCGATAAAAAAAAGAAAAACGGGTATTTTTTAATGCATCGTGTTGATTGGAGAGGGTTGACGTTCTTAAATGATTTCCTGGAATCGTTGTACATATTTCTGTTGATATATTTATTGTTGAAAACGAGTGTAGTAATTAAAGCAGTGTTATATTTGCTCTTATAGCACACTTTTATTAAACCTCATTTTATTAACCTAGAGCTGTGAATTGCTGGGACCGCAACTCTCATCTCAAGATGAATACATTTTTTTTGATTTCATAAAATATCCGAGTATAATATCTGAAATGAAACCTCAGAAGGATCTTATTGCGATGAATTGTGTCGTGTTTGAGTCGATTAATTTTTTTCAAGATAAGTCATACGGTGCATAGATGCGCCCAGGGAACTTAACCCTTTCAGCGCGGGGATCGACTTTAGACGTCAGAATCTGACGTCTGTAGACGTCAGATTCTGACGTCTGAAGTCGATCCCCGCGCTATAAGAATACACATATTTCTAATGGCCGTAGACCCAGACCATATTTATTCGAATGAATCTGAAATAGCTAATTAAGACATTCATGATGATTCCAAAAAAAAAAAAAACTTTGGTCTCCAGGGTTTTCATAAAATAATTTAGCGCTTTAAGGGTTAAATGATTAAAAAAGGGTTTAGAGGGTTGAAAGGTTAAAAATACTATGGTTTCTGAAGGATGATATTGAGAACATAGATGCAGAATAAAACAGTAAGTAATATAAATTTGACGGAGTTGGGTTTAGTGTGTGCAGACATTAAAAAGGTAATACATAATATTTTTTTTATCTTAAGATAGGTACATCATATAAATTTTAAAATTGTCCAATAAAATTATGCTAACTCTTTTTTCGTATTTGCCGACACAAAAAAATCAATATTTGACCACATTCCACTATTTTCACTGAGGAAGCAAAATGCCGTGGTAGATCAAAATTAGAGCTAAATTATAAAAACGTCCAAAAGTTGTGACCTTAAATGTTGCAATTGGCAGGAGGGATACAGAATCCAAAACATCACCCAGACACTTGAATTTTTTGAAGCAGCTGCAGAGAACTACTGAGATGAACGTTCCTGAGAGTTTTAGTTGTTAGATACATGAGGACACCCAATGATTGCCCCCCAAAACAGTAACAGTAGAAAATATACCACATATGCACATAACAATCAGAAATTTAGACATAGCCTCCGGCCCCTAGTTATCATTTTTATATATATATATATATATTCACGAGGGGGCCATGGAAGAAGAAAATTTTTGGTGGATTTTCATCCTTATGGCAATGAAACTTCCATTTTTACCCTCGGTGCGCCCCATGAGGAAGCGTAGGGCCGGCGAACGAAACTTCACCCAGGTTTTACCCTGGGCAAACTAGTGCAGCCTTCCCCAGGCATCTCAATTCTTAGAGATTCACACTTTGTTCTGTCCAATCGGCCTTAATGATGTCCTCCAAAACTTTCTCATAGAGCAGTGGACATAGTCTATTTTTTTTTAAATATTTTTTACAACAATTAAAAAAATTGCACCTGCGTAAAAAAATTTTAGAAGGGGCCACAGCATTCCTGTTCCACTTACCTCTTCAAGCACTTGTTGCAACAATTACGGAATTAGAGGAGAGAGCTGGCACCATTTTTAGTAATTGCGAGAAATCTAATGATGGAAACCCCCGAAAAAGGTGATAAAAGTGCCATTCAAAACAAATAATGTTTTAAATTCTACAATGATGGCTTCATTTCTAGCCGTAATAGTGAACAAAAAGAACAAATAAAAAGATAAAAATATGTTTTTTAATGCTCACAAATTCACATAAATCCTGAAAAAAACACGAAACAAAAAACAAAAAAATTAAAATCACTTTTGTGATGTGCCTATTTAGAGGTGTGAGGATATTATTTGTCAAAAAGTGGTGGTCTCAATAAGCTAAGGATACAATTGGTGTGATTTTCACGTTGTAATTGTTAAATGATAAATGTTATAAAGCGTTGTCAACGTCCATGGGTGATTTATGATGATGATGGACCGGCGGGATGTGAAATATGTCAGGGTGGTGGTCTGATGAGGTCACCCCCACGAAAATTTAAATAATTACAGTTCATTTTTTTATTACTGAGCGTATTCCGGGGGATGCTGATAATATTAGATTAATTTCTGATTAAAACCATCATTCAAATACATGCACGTGGTGTCTGAATTTTAATTTGTTGGATCATGTTAACATATTTTGACAACATCCGCGTTAGCGTGTTCTGTTCTGGACATCAAAAGAATGTATCTACAACTTTACAAAGCCGCAGATACAATGTTACAGTGTATATATGACTTTGTCTAAAGTTTATATATCCGTAAATGATCATCTTCTAATTTAGAACGGTTCTGTGAACCTGTCATGATATATTTACAATTAGAAGCTGTTTTTCCGACAGGATAATTACTATTAAATTTTTTTTGTTGGATTAATGATTATCTGGTATGTCAACGTGATTTGAAGCCTAATTATTTTCAGGAAATAATTGTTCTTAAATTGTTTTAAATGACATTAGGAATGAAATGAGTACTTAAACATCAAGTTTTCTAAATGTTTCGCCTCACGTTGAACAAGTATGGGTAATTTTCAACCACTTGAGGTTGTGGATCGCGGTAGCGAGACACAACCTGAAGTGGCTGAAAACTTATCGAGATAAGGGTTGAACTTTACTTAACAATTTGATCTTTGCGGGAATGATCTAACTGAAACTTTCTCATTCACGAGGCCTACCATTATCCAATGATATTATTTATTGCCTTTTGTAACAACGTTCGATGCTAATAATCTTAATGTAATGTGTTTTTCATCACTAACATGTCGGCCAATACACTAATGTCCTACTGAGGAATCCGATATGAGTAACACCGAACACGATTGGAGTCGTTTTTTATTTGTTTTACCACAAGGTTAAATCACTGTTATTCTGAATAAAATGAGTGTTTAAGCATTAAAATTTGCAAATGTTTGGTCTTAAGTTAATGAAATATGAGTAATTTTCACCCACTTGAAGCTGTGGGTCGCGATAGCGAGACACAACTTTAAGTGGGTGAAAATTTAAATTATTTAATTTAGTGCTTTGAGGTTAATATTGCGCTGGTCCATTATCTAAAGCAGCCATTCAGTGACACACTGTTTGACAAGATATTACACGAAGTCCAAAATGTGATCATATTTGACTTTCGGGGCCATATTTTCTACTATCAATATATGAAAAAAGTCACAAAGAGAAACTACACGTGGTCTGAGTGGTCTAATGGCTGACGCCTAAAGAGTTGTGCCATGATTGTACCAGAGATGCCAGCATGGTGTGGGTGACAGGACGTTAGCAGGGTGAAATTGACAGGTGATAATTAAACTTCCAGGGCGAAATATACATATCAACCCTTCGATGGCCCGAGTATGACGCTGATAATTATTTTTAACTTACCGTATATGACATGACACATTCAGATATGCAGTCTTCATTTCAGGGAGATTTACATTTTCTTTATAGGCCTATATTTATGATATTTCGCACCGCAGCTTGCGGGTTCGATCCCTACTCTCAGTATTTAGGTATCACAGAAATAAAATGTTTCTTCCCCGCTCACTCGTAAAGAGTTAGTGACCGAGAAGTAGCGCGCTCAGCCTCAGACAGTAGATTCTCAAATTTAGAATCCTGTGTATATATAGAGGGCATCGTCATATGATTTATTATGCCATCCTCAGGAGGTTCTCTCGGTCAACGTCAACCTGTGCACTCAAAATTTCCCTGAACTAAGCCCCATTAATGTATTAATTCACTCAAGGCCCAGTTTAGCCTGTATTCCACCCCCTGTAAAAGATATTCACAAACAGTAGACGTTGTACTCACACTGCTGGCATAGCGTTGGCCAACCGTAGGGTAGGGTAACGTATCCTATTTGTCGGAATTGGCCATGTTTAAGGTCAGATTTCAAAACGCGAACCTTATTCCCAGCCTACACGAGGTGTCACCCAATGTTAAATTAATGTTGGCCCAGCGTGGTAGACACTAGGCCAACAATAATCCAACATTAATTAAACACCCGTGTTTCCAGGGTTACTACTGATATTGTCTTACCTTCGCGGCTAATGCTGCTCATGTGATATGACAGCGCCCATCTATGAGGGCTTACCTAGAGTTACAGGCTTTTAACCCCTTAACCGCAGGTGCCGCATATATTCGAGTTTTCATTTTTTATTAGCAAATTAAGTACCACTTTTTAAACATGTTAAAGATGAAATGTGACATCAATCAGCAATATTTGAAAACAGTTGACCTCATTTTGTCAAATCTGAATAATTTTCACTCACTTGAAGTTGTGGATCGCGTCAGCGAGACACAACTTCAAGTGGGTGAAAATTCAGATTGAATAATTTGGCGGTCAAAGGGTTAACCCTTCAAGTACTAATCAAATACTAATCTATGCAGTTCTTAGCGCTTTTATTTCTCCTTCAAAACAAGAAAATTTGCAAGAGTAATAGGCAAAAAATTAGCTGGACTGGCATATATTTTCATTTAAAGTCAAGTGTGCAAATAAAAGTAATATTTACCACTTGAAATAGCGAGACACAATATTAAGTGGGTGAACATTTAAATTTGATAACCTGGCGCTTCAAGGGTTCACTCAAAGTATATTATCTTATAATTAGCAGGGTATGATATCATATTCTGGTATGATCACTAATGATATCACAGCAATGTAAGTGATAGCAACCCGTTTTTTTTATACACAGACTCAGACTCATCAATCTGATTTTCAACAGAAGTAATATATTAAAGCAGCCCCTTGGGATAACATCAATTTTCGTTTTTAGTTTAGTAATGAAGTAGTGTATACCCAAGATCATGATTTTATTTTTTTCAGTATTTTTAGATTTTTAAAAATATTTTTTATCAACATTTCTATGAAACCGCTTAAAATCCAAACAAACTTTTTGTACACCTAAACACTTGCTAAAGGACGGTTAAATGTTCCCACAGCATTGGGCCATATGTTGATGCCGTCGGCCCAGCGTTGGGCAGACAGTCAGTGTTGCAGGTGTATCACTTCATGTCCTGACTATAAGACACCAATCAGACACCAATTAGCGGCGATTGCTTTGATCTCCCCGTCCAAGACGTGGGAATATGTGGTGCAAAGTTCTGTATATTGCTGACTTGTTTTGTTTACATGGCAAAATACGAGCTGGAAATTTAACTATTTCACTCTTTTTCGGTGCTTTTAAATTGTTTTTTGACTTTTTTTGTATTTTTAGTTTAGATCAGTAGGCTATATAGCTTCATATAAGTTAAATTTTCAAAATTGACAACATTGTAAATGTCTCATCCCAAGGGGTCCCTTTAAGTACATAACACTACAATAAAAGTAATAGCAGAAAATTCAACTCAATCATCAAATGACGAAAACTATTTCTATTTTCAAATGTTTATTGTTTAAATTTACTTATGTTATTAGCTGATCACCAACCATAAGCTATTATAATTTATCATATTGATAAATAAGGAGTGATCATAGTTTTATTGTGAGCTCACCGAAAGCCATACTAACTGCGACACGAATTGTCATCATCTCCATTTGGCAGGTTCATTCAAAGCGCTTTAACCTAATTCTAAACTTAACTTCGCTTTTGGGCATGCGATTGGTCGACATTATTTGCATATTTGCATTATTTGCATATTAACAAAAACATGTCTGAAATACGGATGGGTTCGCTTGAGAATACTCACAAAAAACATGTTCAACTTTCTCTAGTCCAGGGTAGTTCCAGGGTAGTTGTCAACATGATGGGCAGTATTTTCACACGTAGGCTACGCCTTACGGGTAGACGTGTGTGAATGTGAAACAGTGCCCTAAGTATTGATAACAGTAAATCTCTCAACTAACAAAGACGGCAGCAATATGATCACCTGGTCGTTAGTCAGATGTTGTACCTTAAACCTTGTCGTTCCAAACTGTATGTTAGCATTTTCATGCGATAAGTTATAAAATTGTAATTTTCACACACTTAAAGTTGTGTCTCGCTGCCGCAATCCACAACTTCAAGTGGGTGGAACTCCCATTTGCAAAATTTGAATGAAAACACATGTCAATCTAACATTTTTAATGCTCATTTCTCCTTCAAATGATCTCGTTTGAAGTTAACCCTTTAACCGCCAAGCTATCCAATCTGAATTTTCACCCACTTGAAATTGTGTCTCGCTGACGCGATCCACAACTTCAAGTGAGTGAAAATTATTCAGATTTGAGAAAATGGAGGTCAACTGTTTTCAAATATTGCTGATTGATGTCATATTTTATTTTTAACATGTTTGAGAGGTGGTACTTAATGTGCTAATAAAAAATGAAAACCCGAATATATGCGACACCGGCGGTTAAAGGGTTAAATAAAAAGTCTAAAAACGACTCTAATCGCGCTTAACGGCGTAAGAGTTAAGTGACATACACGTATGAGAAATATATATCTCCCTGATTGATTGCATATTTATTAAAAGATAATCTGACAAAAAAAAATTATCCTTTTTTTTACTGGTTTTAAAGAAACATCGCAACCAAAGGGTTTTCTTCAATTTGAAATCATCATTAATGTCTTATTCAGCTCTTTATGATTCATTGGAATACCGATGTTATGGGTCTACGGCCAGTAGAAATATTTCTACTCTTGCAGTGCGGGGATCGACTTTAGTCGTCAGAATCTGACGTCTGTAGACGTAGACTAAAGTCGATCCCCGCGCTGTAAGGTTTAATCGGCTTAAAATTTGATCTGAGAATGTATACGGGATCACAAGGGTTAACCCTCAACCCGCTATAGTCGTTTTTAGCCTCTTTTAACGGCCGATTAAATCACTGTTAACGAGAATGAAATGTGTGTTTAAACATCAAAATTTGCTATTTGGCTGCAATGTAAACAAATATTAGTACTTTTCACCCACTTGGAGTTGTGGGTCGCGGTAGTGAGACATAACTTCCAGTGGGTGAAAAATTAAATTGTTCAACTTAGAGCTTCAAGGGTTAATTGCTTAAACGATTTCGGAGATTAAAATCTATCAATTACACAGCCTCCAATGATTTCACGCTTGGAAACCGATCTTCACTTTGCACCCTCCAAGGTAGCAAATTTATATTCCCCCACTTGAAGGTCAGTCTCCCTACAGCGACCCCCCCCCCCCCCCAGCGTAAACATTTTAAAGGTGTATGTATGTGGGGGTGATATTCACAATTCGAGACAACAAAAATTGCATTTTTTGCCGAATTAACGCAAATGTCGCTGCTGGGAAAATCTATATAAAACGGATTAAATTTATTCTAGTGGCCCAGAGGGTTAATTATACTTGTGAACCCCTTGCTAATAAAACTCCGTGATGTAGGGAGTGATGGTGGTGACGGCAGAATTAATCAGCTTCCGTGCACGAGTAATTGGCCCAGTTTTGGCTTGGTATTGGCCCGGTGAGGGTGATATTGGCCCATTATTGGGCCAACGTTGGCGATCATTCGTCTGGCAGTCATTCGTTGTGCACAAGTGGTGGTGGAAATGCTAGCCTAACATACACGAGACGTTGAGGCAATGCTGGTTTAATGTTGAGCCACCGTCTACAACGGCGGCACAACATTAAACCAACATTGGCTCAACGTCCCGTGCTGCTGGGATGTCATGACCAGCATCCGCTTGTGATGTGGACGGATTCCGCCGCCGCTGCCACCATGCATCTCACACAAAATTAAAATGTTCACTCCACTTTAGCCTATAACTCATTGACCCGCTTGATTAAGCAAGTAGATTAAACTTCCTGTAGGCCTACTGATTAATGGTAGACATAAACAAGGGATGGGATTGAACGTATTACACCCTAAATATTCTTACGTCCCCGCTATGTCCACCTATAGAGAAGGAGCGCCTGCATGCCTCGCCAGTCATGCATACGTCCCGGTTAAAACCTCGCTGTTCCCGTGTGGGGTTTTCAGAGAAACAGCATTGTTTCTGCCTTCTCAATGTTACTAGGCGGTCACGTTAATGGCGGCCTCGTCGAGTTAAGGTTGAGACCATTGTATCGGCATTAATCCTCACACTATGTCCACCTTTCACAGAATGAAATAAATTTTAAAATATTTTTATTAAATAGGAGTCAATATTTTTGAAGACTATAATATACCAATAATAAGAGGAGTATCAAAAGAGAAAATATATCTGATGTCCCAATGTAAATGTTGACTAGTTTGTCATGCCTCAAGGAAACAAAAATTCGTTTCTGATACATTAACAGGGGCAGATTCGACCTTTTGGTTGTCTGTGGTTGAATCAGAGCGGGTGGGAAAAAACAAGGAAATTATGAAAGAGTAAAATAAGAATAAGTTATGGTCCTACGTCATGTTACATATAAAGCAGTGATTGATACTACATACAACACTATGCAATTGTTTTTAATATATTCACTAAAACCAGTTGGGCTATGTGTAATTGTTTTATTTATTATTAATGAAAGTGTGTTATTGATGACAATGGATGATTGATTTTTTATGTATTTACTTGTTTGCCAGTGCACTTTCGCGAATTGTTACATTGTCTAGTACTATAATTGTGAATTTCTTAACCAGTTTGAAGGATAAAATTTTGAAAGTAGATAAGGATTTTTAAATATACAAAATATTTGAAATTTTAGCTGTTGAACGTAATGTAAGTCACATATTTTTAAGATGTAAAGCTTCATTAATTAATGATCAGTGTGAGATTGTTATGAGATTGTTGCTCTAGTTTTTGATATCCCATTTTCTACTTTTTAATCACATGACTTTTCTAACTTAAATGCTTATGTAAAATTAGTCCTGGGAAATAAAATTGTTCAACACATTCAATTTGTTTATTAAATATTATGATAATGGTTATTCTCACACTGTCGCCAACACACTGTAAACGTTGAGCCAACGTTGGGAGAGATTATCACATCCCCAGTAGACACAAAAAAAAATGTATACAATTTATACAACGTCGGCCCAACGTCTTCGGCGCTGGCCCAATATTGTATAAATGTTATGCTAATGTTTTGTGTTTGCTGGGTCACCTTATAAATGGGTGATAAATATAAAGCCATAATGAACTCTCCCTGATAACATAGAATACTTCATCAGCTTGATGTTAAAGGGTGATACTTGCCACTTTACAAAGTGTCAGATACCACCCTTTACCAGCACGGTGACGACTTATTGCTATTTTATTAGGCAGCGGTCGCCTGTAACAATATGTAATCAACTATTTCCATGTAAATGGCTCATACAGGATTATGTACTGTATCGCTTTGTTGACGCAATTAACCCTTTAATCGCCGGTGCCGCATATATTCGGGTTTTCATTTTTTATTAGCACATTAAGTACAACCTTTTAAACATGTTTAAGATAAAATGTGACATCAATCAACAATACTTGAAAACAGTTGACCTCCATTTTGTCAAATCTGAATAATTTTCACTCACTTGAAGTTGTTAATCGCGTCAGCGAGACACAACTTCAAGTGGGTGAAAATTCAGATTGAATAATTTGGCGGTTAAAGGGTTAAGCCTTAGGTTACTGATGTCGACTATAGTAGACATTCTGTGTTTTTCATTAGCACCGGTGCAACCCCCGATAACGAGCTGTTCACAGTAAAATATGCCTCCAGTCTTGATATATATTGGGACCTAAATTTCACAAATAACATAAAATTTTCAGTCACTTGAAGTTGTGTATCGCGGTAGCGAGACACAACTTCAAGTGAATGAAAATTTAAATTGAATAGCTCAGTGATCTAAGGGTGAAGTAAAGTTGTCCCCCAGCACCCGCGAAACATTAGCCCGAATTCGTCTCAATGCTGGGCCACCGTCTGCGACACTGATATTGCAACAACGTCACGTGTTTGCTGTGAGATACGCCTGACTAATCAGAGAGCAGCCCAATCTGTCACGTGACATAATCAGCTAATCACTGTACGTCATTCAGGTGTTATCTAAACCAGCTTAGAATACTATCAAACAGACAGACAGACAAACAGATAGGTGTATTTGCACACACTATTTACGTCATCTGTAGGTCCTTTACCATTTGAAGTTATGTCTCGCTGACGCGATTCACAACTTCAATTGGGTGGAAGTTATTCAGATTTGACAAAATGGAGGTCGACAATTTTGAAATTATGCTGATTGAAGTAATGTTTTATATTTAACATGATTATTTAAAAGCTGGTATGTTATGTGTTAACCAAAAAAGGAAAAAAACATATATAATTTGAACCGGCGATTACAATTTACATAACCGTTATCGCGAATGCCATCTAGAATGAAAAAACATATATGAAGTTTATGTCAAATTAAGCAAAAATATGCGTTAATGACAAAAGATACGCATATTGCAAAAATAAATACACCATTCAAAAGAAAAGATAACAAAAAATAAAGATAAATAATATAGATTTATCTGGTGGGAGCGAGACTTCAATATAATTTATCAATGCAATATGGCTGCATTGCTCATCATTTCACAAATTTCTAGTTTTGTATGGTCATATTTTGGAAATACGAAAACGTTGACGTCGCCTGTATTAACTATATTAAGTGCAGCTTACAATTTATTTTTTCATTCAATCGAAGTTATCTTTGCATTAACTTTGAATGAATGAAAACCTAGTAGATATTTATCGTGGTTTCTTATTGCACTTAGGTTTTATTTTTTTTTATCTACTTTTTATTTTGAATCACTTGATATCGTTTTTTATATTGTCAGATACATTTTTTTCAAGAAAAAAATACTACATGTTAAATTTGTACTGCAGTATATGCACCCTCGTCTTTTTGAAGTAGGAATTTGATTTCTTTGATGACATTATGTATTATGCAGTACTTCTAAACTGCACATTGACATGTTTTTGCTTGCAATATATTTTTAATCACCACAATAACACAGAGACAATATGTAACACTGAACAAAGTTTTGACGTACTATCGTGCAAATATTCAGCTGAATGCATGCACAGTTATGTGTGCACAATAACATTATTCTATATTTATAAAATCAAACAATGTATTATTACTTTATTTCTAAATAATCACTTTGCACACAATAAGAGACAAAATTTTACTTTTAAGGTTAACAGGACAGTCTTGTTCTAGTATAAATCAATTATAAAAACTGGACTGAGGTAAGTGACAGAATATACAGCAGGGCCTGTATACTAGTACAAGTTACAATGTATCGTAGGTTTCGGATTGGTCGAGATGGAAATCTCGACCAATCCTGAGCCCACGGTATATCGTAACTTGTACGAGAATACGGGCCTGGTCACGCAAGTGTTGAATCAAGTGTACTGAGCACTATGGTATATAAATATACACATTGAAAGAGCTTAGTCGTCTCAACCTAACGAAAAAATAACTGCATTGGGAAATTAAAATCGATGTTTTCAGTAAATGCTTCTCAGAGATTCAGTACATGAGAGCACATATACTCTTTCACTTCTAATTTACTTTAATATTTTTTAAATTGAAAAGAAGTCTTAGTTCACCAAAAATACCCCTAAACACAGCGAAGATTGGAGAAAAAATGTATAAAAGAAGCAACATTTTCCACTGAGCAGAATAATTTTCATAAATAACATTCAGCATGCATGTGTAAAATAGTGTCCTTCCACATTTTATATACACCGATTAAAAGTAATACACATCAACATATTAACTAGTAGGGTGGATAATTTTTGTAACATTTTATATTTTTTGCCGAAAGAAACTATATATATATACATGTATATTAATGTCAGACACTTCTTGCTAAAACGATTTTTGTCTTGATATTTTCAAAAAACGACAAGAAGAAATTGTCCTCACATGCTGTTGGGTCATGATTTTTTCAACTATTTATCAGTGATATATTTTTTGATATTCGGGAGATGTGACTTTCAATGCACCAGGTTATAATTTCAATTTTAACCAACTTGAAGTTGTGAGTCTCGGTAACTATAGTGCTCCTATTTTTCAATTTCAAAACTATTAAATTAACCAAACACATCACCTCCCAAATATGTTATTTGATTTGCCAATAAAAATAATTGAAATAATTGTAAACGTGATCAGCGTTCAAAGAGTCACTTATTGTTATTTCCCCTTCAGGCTGACATCTGCTAATAGAGTGTAATATGGCCCCATACTGTGCAGCGGATTTGAACTTACAGTATCAAGGCACCAGGTCGTCATTGTATCTGAAGTGAACTGATATATCTGAAAATGCAGTAAATGTTTATTTGAAAAGTCAGTGGTTACTGCTTTTTATCTTCCATGACAGTATTATAGATATATTCGACAACAGATGTTACGGATATTGAGAAGTCAAATATTTTCATTTAAACAATATTTGTGAGCACGATGAAAGTAATATTCATTGCAATGGCGAAAATATCCAGACATCATTTCTAGCCAACGGATTTTTAAAATTATGCCCTGCTTCTCACATAAACTGACAGCCTTTCACACTGAATTAAACTAAAGACTAAAGAAAATGCAGGCTTTCAAACACAACAAATCTTTAATCATATCAGCATTTGGCCCCAAATAAATCTAGGCCTATAAGTAAAATTATAATACGCTACACACCAAATCACACTAATTTAAATATTCGTTCTGCTGAGATAATTAAATAGTGGTATTCTAAAATATCAATTAATCAACTAAATAAAATAGAGTCATCTCATACCGAATGGAAATTAATTAAAACTAAAATAATTGGATTAAAATTTGTGAAGGCAGGAAAGAGTATAATATTATGAAGAAAACATGTCAAATAAGCTTACATGTTATCCTCTACTCCCCGGGGGTTGTGTACCCAGCAAACAAAACTGAACGTTGAACCAATTTTAGTTCAATCTTCGCCCACCGTCTACGACGTTGGGTCCAGCATTGAACCAACATTGGGTCAACTTATCGTGCTTTCTGGGTAAGATTGTACGTGTCGGAATAATCATCTTAAAAATGGGGACATAATACGACACTTAGACCGTAAAACGTAACAAATAAAAATGCATGACCCATTGCTGAGACTACAGCGTTAAAATAAATGATTGAGTGACTGTACCTTTATTTGGTCAGATAGACAGAAACACAAACAGACATAAACGTTTAAGTCACCGAAAAACATGGATGGTAGACACGCACGCCAACTCCAAAAATGCGGTAAGCAGGACATGCTGATTCAATGCTGGCATGAAGCTACCAAAATATATAGATTATTCTAAAAGAAAATAATTGCATACAGTAGTAGTTTGACATATTTCAAAGTATTTGTTCAAAAACGTATAACTTAATACAATATTTTAAAACACAAATATTAAAACTTATTTTTCAATTCTATGTATTCAAAACTGGGATGGTAAGCTTGGAAAGTATGCTAAATTAAAACATGAATATGAAATGCAAATTATTCAGTTTTCAGAACTACATTCGAAAAAAGCCATGACAAAGATTTGCATTAGCGCACACAGCTTATAAATTGAACGCGGTAGAAAAAACAAGCCGAAATCAGTACCTGTAAATGAGCGTTTATGCCGAAATTTCAAAACTATTGTTGAAGATAAGGTTCATTTTATTAGGAAAAAACTATATAAAAAATGAACGTTTTTATCTTCTCTTGTAGAGATCTAGCCACACCATGCATTACTATGTGTTTATCTTCTCCTGTAGAGATCCAGCCACACCATGCATTAATATGTGTTTATCTTCTCTTGTAGAGATCCATCCACACCATGCAATAATATGTGTTTATCTTCTCTTGTAGAGATCCATCCACACCATGCATTAATATGTGTTTATCTTCTCTTGTAGAGATCCAGCCACGCCATGCATTAATATGTGTTTATCTTCTCTTGTAGAGATCCAGCCACTCCATGCATTAATATGTGTTTATCTTCTCTTGTAGAGATCCAGCCACACCATGCATTAATATGTGTTTATCTTCTCTTGTAGAGATCCAGCCAGACCATGCATTAATATGTGTTTATCTTCTCTTGTAGAGATCCAGCCACACCATGCATTAATATGTGTTTATCTTCTCTTGTAGAGATCCAGCCACGCTATGCATTAATATGTGTTTATAGACTATGTATATCGTCACCTCGGAGCTAAATGATCCTATCTGACACTCGTTAGAGTGGCAGATAGGATCATTTAGCTTTGAGGCGACGATATATGCTATGTATTCTATTTTATATATTGTTTTTTTTTGTGTATTGGCCTTACAAAACGATATTCTGCAATAAATGTATGGAATAAATTCATTGACTGAATAATATTAAATGCAAAATCATAAAAACTATGAGTTGTTAACTATAGTTTAATAAAATATGTTTGACCGGGTATTATTTCTGAAATGAGTTTATCAAAGCACAGTTTTTTGGGGGCAAATAGAAGACATTGCTACATATTAATTTATTCGACGTGTGTTGTGTCCTTGAATATATGTGTGAAGTCTGGATGAAAAGAATTGAAATACAAAAATAGAGTGTTATTTTATTTTTTTGTAAATAGGCCCTACATTTTATATTTGAAATGCTATAACTGGTGAATATAATCAGCTACTGCATTTATGTTATATAATAATTTAAACTCGATCTAAAATGAAATAGGCCTATAGCTGTCAAAGTTTCTAGAACTATTTCTGATCATGCAGCCAACCTGTAGTTTAATGACTTGGTTAATTATAACACTTATAATTTCATTTTGTATATTTTTTTGTATGTATTTTTCTTCTTATAGGTAAATCCGAATAAAAAATAAATAAAAGCATGTACATACCGTCGCCCCAAAGCTAAATGATCCTATCTGCCACTCTAACGAGTGTCAGATAGGATCATTTAGCTCCGAGGCGACGATACAGTTTTTTTTCGCGAAACCTTAGGTTAATTCTTTCAGCGCTGGGATCGTCTTCAGACGTCAGAATCTGACGTCTGAAGACGATCCCCGCACTGAAAGAATTACAAATGCACAATGGTTGTGGACCCATAACATATGTATTCAAATGAAACAGAAAGCGCTAACTAAGACATTTATTGGTCTCCATGGCTTATACAAGCATATTTCAGCGTTGTGAGGCTTAATATAAGCATAATATACTGGTTAGTCAGACTAATATCTATATAGGCTACATAGGCTACTCAGTATATAACACAGGTCCCTCACTCAATTGTCAGCCAGTGCTGCCCAGTATCGAGCCGACGCCCCGTGTCAATGAGTAATGCATTCTGTTTTCAGGAGCCGTATTCTCGTACAAGTTACGATATATCGTAGGCTTCTGATTGGTCGAGATGGCCATCTCGACCAATCAGAAGCCTACGATATATCGTAACTTGTACGGGAATACGGGCCCAGAATATTATGAAGTGACCAGCATCACGAAATGTAAATTTAGCCGAGTAAACAAATAAATAACAGCGCAAACAAGGACATTACGCATGCCTGACCAGAACCAAACAGATGTTACCTCATTAGCATAATCAATATTCAGAGCATATAGCACGCGCAGCATGGTTCAATGGTTGCCAGGCAACCGGCTCGGATGGGGAGGGGCTTGTCGTAAACTGCTGGTTATTCGCACGCGACGTCGACCATACACTAAGTAATTGGCGTACTACATCATATATCTGACAGAATTGCAGCGGGATCGCCGGCATAAATTATGCAAATTCTACCTCTGGAAAAAGGAAGGGGCTGACAGGGAGGGGGGGGGGGGGATAATGCGTGCTTTTTCCGTCACTCTCATCGACGTCCAGTAATAGAACATCTGTATCCAAGCAGGGAAATGAGATCTGGACCGGTGTTCTCGTACAAGTTACGATATATCGTAGGCTTCGGATTGGTCGAGATGGCCATCTCGACCAATCCTAAGCCTACGACATATCGCAACTTGTACGAGAATACGGGCCATCTCGACCAATCTTAAGCCTACAATATATTGTAACTTGTAGCCTACGAGAAGACCGGCCCAGCACGGCAAAGGCAAACAGCAGTAACTGCTCACTTGAAAAGTGAGCAGTTACTGCTGTTCGACTTGGTCATTTAGGATAAAAGTCACGTATCTATAACTGTATGAAAATGGCACATGCAACCCTTTGATTCTAATTCGCGAAGAGATTAAAATAATCGAAAGCAATAGACTGTGATATAATAACGAATATAATAGAAATGTGGAAAATGAACCAGCAACTGATAAATCCTGTAGCGTTATAACCATTTATTGCGATGTGAAATATAAGTATGGACGAGCGACATTACATACTGCGCAGTGGGCCTGTGGCATACAATGTTTCACATACAACATATATATAAAATAAATATAAGCACTTAATATGCGTATGCTAAATATGCTGAACGTTTTTTTCCTGACGAGTGAATCAGCAGTGTTAGCAATCGGCAAATCGCAGTAGCTGTTTAATTGAACAGTAATCAGATGCTGCTGTTTGGTCGGCAGACGGCGTCACTGTCGTGACGGGAGGCAGTATTGGGGTGTAGTTCGATTCACTGTGCTCTTTAAGTACCGGGGCGCACGCAATCCATACATTTTGACGTCTGCCTCAGATCGGGAACGCCTCAACCATGTTTGATAAATAAATTATTATCAAATGATAAAAAAATATTTTCTTGCGAATATGCGAAATATTTTGGTGTGTGATGAGAATAATGATAGCCCTTTCATTAATACTTTTATATAAAAGTCTCGGATCAGCAGGATTTTTAAATATTTGCTCGTCAGTTTTATCAATTTAATTAATTTTCACATATTTTAAAATGAGTGGATCACCTGGCAATTAATGGGTTAATTAAAGCACATCTAATTTAAATGATTGATTACACTTGCACAGTGCAATTATCAAAAATAAACATCGGTACCTAAAATGTACACAAAAAGATTATTACTTCGGTTGAGCAATATAATTTTTTAATTATCATTATGTTGAATTTTTGAAAAAAAACTGACTGTGTAGTAGGCTACTCAGGCACTATACTCCCAATGATGATGTATATTTCATACACACTTCCCTGGTCATCGTGTCACATGATACTCTGATGTAAAAATGAACACCTCATCATTGGTTACATTGTTCATGTGATTTTCAGCAGAGGTGACTGGTTTGAATATCCATTCAAAATTCAATATCATTGGTTGAATGTTAATTTGCCAGATATGACGTAAACATTGACAGAAGCAGCCGATAGTGCCACCTTCATTTAGTAGAGAACAAACCCACTTAAAGGGCACCTCTGATCACATAATACGAATAGTCAGTTATCGCTTTTGTCTGAAGAAAAATATGAGCCATGAAATTCTGAAGTACAGTATTTAAACGTCTGATGTATGGAGAAAGGAATTTATAAAATCTATATACTAAGGCCCGAAGTCTCAAGTATGAAGAGCAATGTCCGAAGAATGAAGTCTGAAATATCATGTACAAAACCTGAAGTTTTAATTATGAAAGCAAGATTACGAGCGCTGACTGGCGGTCCCGTTTGCCCAGCATACATGAGACGTTGGCCTAATGCTGGGTTAATGTTGGGCCAACGTCGGAGACGGTGGGCCAGCATTAACCCGGCATTGCGCCAACGTCTCGTGTTTGCTGGGTGACCAGCATCACACAGTAAGCCAGCGATATACCTACATTGGGTCAACGTCAACACATGCACGTGACTAAATGCCACCTGTGATTGGCTGGTGTAGAGTGCTATACTCGGATTCACCTCTCAAGCGAGTATTAGAGAAGGGGACGTGGCACAATGGCTAGAGCGCCTGACTGCCTCGCCAGTCATGCATGCGTCCAGGTCTCGAACCCCGCTCTTTCCCTGTGGGGTTTTCAGAGAAACATCATTGTTTCTCCCTTCCCAATGTGACTAGGCGATCACGTTAATGGCGGCCTCGTCCAGCTCAGGTTGAGACAAGTGTAGCGACGTTAATTTCACGCGGGGCCCCGCGCTGCGCGCTCCTCACAAGCGAGTATTAGATGACATAATTATCCAAGTCGCGCGTGCTGTTCAGGTGAGAATAACCTATTTTAACCCTTTAAGACCGTCACGATGCATTAAAGCATCACTTTACATCCATGAAACAGTCCTAATTTTTCTAAAACTAAGGGTTTTAGAATGCATATTTCCATGAAACTGGTTTACCAATACATGACAATTTTCTTTACTTATTCACCTACATCAAGTCATCTTCATCCACTACAAGTCGAGAATTGCGACAGAAATTCGCGTCTTGTAGTGGATGAAGATGACAATGTTAAGTCAGGTTTGAAAGGGTTATGTAGACAAATATCATGCTAAACGAAACATCTTCACCCGTTAAGTTATCTTATTTTAATTTTCAGCCACTTGAAGTTGTACCACTTCCATCATATAAAAATTTGTCATATTTGTCTAGTTTGAGACCTATCATTTGCAAATCTCGATGTTTAAACACACATGTCGTCCCCTATAACAGTAATTAAATTGCTTATTAAAAAGATTTAAAATCTTTAAAATCGTGAGCGTCCTTGTAGGACTTAGTGCGATGAAGTCTCTCGGTCATGAAGTCTGAGTTTATGGTCAAATAAATGAAGTCTGAGTCTGAGTCTGAGTCTGAGTCTGAGTCTGAGTCTGAGTCTGAGTCTGAGTCTGAGTCTGAGTCCTACTATAGTCGTGTTCAACGCTTAAACGGTGAAAAATGTTTCCATTAAATAATATGACACTCGGGTGACCTGATATAGTGTTACCGCTAGCAACTGTCACGCTGGAGCCCGGGGCTTGTCATACGAGCTCAAATATGGGAATTCAAGTTTCAAATAATTAAAGGTTTCTTTCCTGTTCACTCGAAATATTAAATATTGTCGGGAGCCACCTTGACGGATCATTTCGTATGATGTGTCTATGGGGAAATGTCTATGGGGAAGTGTCTTGAGGGCAGTGTCTGGAGGGTAGTGTCTGTAGGGTAGTGTCTTGAGGATAGTGTCTGGAAGGTAGTTTCTGGAGGGTAATGTCTGGAGGGTAGTGTCTGGAGGGCAGTGTCTGGCGGGTAGTGTCTGGGGGGGGGGGGGTAGTGTTTGAAGCGTAGTGTCTGGAGGGTAGTGTCTGGAGGGCAGTGTCTAGAGGGTAGTGTCTGGGGGCAGTGTCTGGAGAGTAGTGTATGGAGGGTAGTGTCTGGAGGGTAGTGTCTGGAGGGCAGTGTCTGGGGGAGGGGGCAGTGTCTGGAGAGTAGTGTCTGGATGGTAGTGTCTGGAGGGTAGTGTCTAGAGAGTAGTGTCTGGAGGGCAGGGTCTGAAGGGCAGTGTCTTGAGAGTAGTGTCTGGAGGGTAGTATCTGGAGGGCAGAGTCTGGAGAGCAGTGTCTGGAGGGTAGTGTCTGGAGGGTAGTGTATGAGGGATAGTGTCTGGAGGGTAGTGTCTGGAAGGTAGTGTCTGGAGGTTAGTTTCTGAAGGGTAGTGTCTGGAGAGTAGTGTCTGGAGGG
>OZ024908.1:16664387-16709785 GCA_964017125.1 Flabesymbios commensalis
AATAATACTTAATGAATGAGCTTTATCGTAACCTTTATGTACAAAAAGGCTAAACTGGGCCAGGAACACAACAATACTTCCAGATTGGTACATTTATTACTACATGTAGCTCTACACGTTTGACGTCATAATGAGTGAATAACGTTGGATCACTGTCAGTGATGCATGCCCGACATCAGCCAAGAACTGGGTCATTATTTCGTATTTGATAGACATGAGCCTTTTCACTAAAATACAGATCTATTATATTAGATCTGTCATGAGTGATAGCATATAGAATACAGCTGTGTTGAAATCAGATATATTGTGGTGAGAATCATCTTTCTCATAGATCAATGTCAGTCAGGTCACACCAAATAATGCACCAGTTACACCTACATATACATCATAATGTTAGAGATCATTGACACTTGAAGTGCTGAAATATTTTTTGGTTCAAAGACGGCCCCCGCACTGGAAGGGTTTAATAGATAATATAAATATGTAGTAGACTTTGTTTTTTTGTTGGCAGATCAGACTTCAAAAGATGAGTACATCTGTACTTTCATAATATTAAAGTTAACAAAATGCCTGAGAAATTATGGATTTACACCATTTTTAAAGTGTTAAAACAAATATCAGACTATAAGAGAATGTTTTCTTATTTATACTTGATTATACGTTTTCCGCCCAGAATGCTCTTCCGAAGGAACACAAATGCACCTTTTGTTAATGAAAAGTCTCGTAAGTACAGGCCCCCTATGTTTTCATAACTTACGAGTAGGCCTAACTAAAATTATTTCAATTTGGTAACTTTAAACAATGCAGTCTTCATTTTAATAAAACACAATATGGTTCATTGTGATAACTTTTACCAATCATGTTAACTCTTTAGCCGCCAAATTATTCAATCTAAATTTCTACCCACTTGAAATTGTGTCTCGCTGACGCGATCCACAACTTCAAGTGAGTGAAAATTATTCAGATTTGACAAAATGGAGGTAAACTGTTTTCAAATATTGCTGATTGATGTCATATTTTATCTTTAACATGTTTAAAAGGTAGTACTTAATGTGCCAATAAAAATGAAAACCCGAATATATGCGACACCGGCGGTTAACCTTTTCAAGGCTGAATTTACCATTGTCATCTTCATCCACTACAAGCCGCGAATTGCTGTCGCAATTCTCGACTTGTAGTGGATGAAGATGATTTAAAGTAGCTGAAAAATTAAAGAAAATTGCTAAGTATTGGTAAACCAGTTTCATAGAAATTTCCATTCTGAAACCCTTAGTTTTAGGAAATTTTGGTCTGTTTTAGAGATGTAAAATGATGCTTTAATGCATCGTGAGGGCTTAAAGGGTTGAAGGGTTAAAGATGATGACGACGACGACCCAACATTGAGCCAACGTTGGATTAATTCCTGGTGATTGTCGGATGATAACCTCATCAAACGGCGGTATATTCTTTTAGAAAATATAATTCCCCGACCAAGAATGACCGTTAACCCTTTAACCGCCGGTGCCTCATATATTCGGGTTTTTATATTTTATTAGCACATTAGGTGCCACCTTTTAAACATGTTACAGATAAAATGTGACATCAATCAGCAATATTTGAAAAAAGTCGACCTCCATTTTGTCAAATCTAAATAATTTTCCCTCACTTGAAGTTGTGGATCGCGTCAGCGAGACACAACTTCAAGTGGGTGAAAATTCAGATTGAATAATTTGGCGGTTATAGAGTTAACCTTTAGAACGCTAGGATCGAATATAACCATTTCGCGCTACACTAAACATAACTACCCTTAACCCCTTAAATCCTCATTGCGAACACAATCGTTTTTATTATTTTTATTGTCATTTTGAACCGTATTTTTACAGACACATTTAAAAATAATTGATCTCCATTTCGACTAAAATGTAGATATCCAACTACAAAACACGCGTGAGCGAGACACATATACAAGTGAGTGGAAATTCCAATTCCAAAACACAAATGCCTAACATGTTTTGAATAAAATAAACCTTTTGGTAAATAGTTAGAGTCTAAGAATTAATAGTTAGAGTCTAAGAAAAAAAAAATTGGACTCGAGTGAGTAATGATCGCTCGTCGTGCTCGCGATAAGCATTAATTCTAACTACAGCTCCGGAGATTAACGGGTCAATCGCCCGTGTGCCGGTTAAGTCAAATTATAATTTCCATTTGCCCGTGGATGGTAATTGTCACTGTCTAAAGACGAGTGAAAATTACTTGGATTTCAAGCAATTAGTGCCAAACAATAACGGGAAGAATTGAAGAAGAAGAAATACATTTATCTTCTAAAAAATGTACTGGTTTATTTGCAAATAAACATATATTCTTTTTCATGACATTGAAGCGAAAATTGTAAAGTTTTTAAACTTGAAATAAAAGAAAAAAATAAAACAAATAAACATAGAGCCTGAATTCTTTTTTATGACATTGAAGCGATCATAGTGAAGTTTTTCAACTTGAATAAAAATAAAAAAATTTAAAAAAATTACATAGAGCCTGAATTATTTTCATGACATTGAAGCGACCAAAATCCAGTATAACTTTATGTGAAGCAAACTTTGGTGTAAAAGAAACGGCACCAAAGATATATATCAGCGACATACAGTTAACTCTTAAAACGCTGCAATTATGTTTGTATAAACCGTAGAAACGAAAGGGTCTTTTTAATTTGTAATCATCATATGTCTTAATTAGCTCTTTCTGCTTCATTTGAATACCTACATGTATGTTATGGGTCTACGGCCATCACAAACATTGTATTTCTTACAGTGCGGGAATCGACTTTAGACGTCAGAATCTGACGTCTACAGACGTCAGATTATGACGTCTAAAGTCGATCCCCCGCGCTTCTAGGGTTAATATCGGTGTCTACCGCTCGCTGACCAAGCGGGCATATCAAGTGTGGCGTGGAGCCGCCGCTCAATTATTCATCCCATTATAATCCTGTTAGAATTTGGTGAAGGAACTCATTGATGCCGCGCCGCGCCCGAGCCGAAACAGACAAATATTCCGGCGGGAGAGCGGGATTAATCCACGCGCTATCCTAACAATCCCATCTGCTGCTGCTCATCACCTATGTTGATCTATTTCGCGCCTCTGTTAGGGTGGGGGGGGGGGGGTTGGGAGCTTACGCCCGTCAACAAACTGTGTACGCTGCGTTTGTGAAATGGATATTTCATTATGTCAATACTGCGACACAAAGTCAAAAGGCGGTAACTGCTTGCTTTTCAAGCCATCAGTTACCGCCTTCTGGATTTGTTGAGCGGAATTAACCGTATCCTTCATCTGCGAAATGTCCATTTTGTCACTTCCAATAATCTGTTTTCCCATCTGCTAAATGCTGCACTTATTATCTAGATATTCTATAGCATATTCGTTATCTGTTTAATGTGAACGCCTTTGATATTTATTAATCCCAGGTCTTCCTCTATCTGCCCGATGATCAATTCACCACAGGAACCCTTGAGAGCCAAACACCAGGAGGACAAACAGACAGATAGACAGAGACGTTTTTCCGCCCAATTGCATCTTTTGGGAAATGTTTAAGTAACCTAACGCTTGAAGCGCTTCCAGCAAACACAGAATGGTGAACCAATGCTGTTTTAATGCCGGCCAAGCGTCACAAATCAAATGGCCCGGCAAACACGATGGGGTACGTAATGATGGTTACATGCATATAGAGGATCGAATATATTGCGAGCGACAGGTTATCTAGTGCTGACAATATAGGTTGGGTATATCTATCTATGTGCAGCCGGGTGGACAAGACTAACAACCGATGCATTTTTAAACACATCGTTTCTCTTAGACATAATTAAATAATGTTTTTTTTTATGATTTTATGGTTTCATGCTGGTGTACGTAGATCAAACAAAAACGAGTGAGGTGTAAAAAATAGTTTCACAACTGGCGTGGAAAAGTACAATTTTACACGTTGTGGCAGAACAAAAACGTGATAATTGTCCGTATAATATGACCCGTATGTGTCAATTACCTTCGTGCCTGACCGGACTGCGGTCCCATAAAACACAACAATTGTCAGAATCTCGTGTTTGTTGGGCCACGCATGCGCTAAACGCCACTCCTGATCATGTGACGATGGGCCATGGAGCACAGGTAATGCGATATCTTATCCGTGTATTCGGCAAAAACGTGTAGTTTTGCTCAATAATAGATTTATATCGTTTCGTCCATGTGACATAATATAGTGATATATTAGGCCCATTCGAGTGGCTGTTTTCGTCGTCGACGTCTTTTCGTCAAAAATGTCAGAGGTCAAAGGTAATTCAACGAAAATTTGACGGTGAATTTTTCCGTCTCGTTTCGTCGACGACGGAAAAAATCAAGCAGCCAATCGAGTAGGATATAACAAAACGTAAAAAACGTCGACCACGAAAACAGCCACTCGAATGGGCCTTATATGGATATGATATATTGACATAATAAGTTTTCTTGCCCTCATCTAATATTGCTGTTTACCTACAACACTCTGTCGTCTATAGACGGCAGATTCTGACGTATAAAGACGGTCCCCGCACTGAAGAAGTTAGAATAGTTCTAATTGTCGTAGACCCATAACATAGGTATTGAAATCAAGCGGACAGAGACATTTGTGGTGATTTTAAATTGAGAAGACCCTTTTGGTCACTAGGGTTGTCATAAAACGATTCAGCGTTTTAATGGTTAACCCTTCAGCGCGGGGATCGACTTTAGTCGTCAGAATCTGACGTCTGTAGACGTCAGATTCTGACGTGTAAAGTCGATCCCCGCACTGCAAGAGTACAAATGTTTCTAATGGCCGTAGACCCATAACATAGGTATTCAAATGAATCAGAAAGAGGTACCTAAGACATTTATCATAATTTTAAATTAAAAAAAACATCTTTGGTCTCTAAGGTTTTCAAGAAATAATTTAGCGTTGAAAGGGTAAGTACTGATCACGTCTATAGCCGTTTTCATCAATGGTATTTGTCCTTCAAACAAGAAAGTTAACCCTTTAACCGCCAAATTATTCAATCTGAATTTTCACCCACGTATCAGATGGTAGGATCAGAGCAGTCGCCGCTAATTGGTGTCTTATAGTCAGGACACGGGGGGACACACCTGCAGCACTGATTGTCTACCCAACGCTGGGCCGATGCCATCAGCATGTGGCCCAATGCTGTGAAAACACTCAATCGTCCTTCAGGTATACAAATGTTTGGGTTACTTCTGGTTTCATAGAAATGTTGATTAAAAATATTTGTAAAAATATGAAAATTCTGAAAAAAATAAAAACATGATCCGTGGGATACACACTTGAGTACGGAATTAAAAACAAAAATTGATGTCATCACTCTAAGTGAATGAAACTTATTCAGATTTGACAAAATGGAGGTCAACTGTTTTCAAATTTTGCTCATGATGTCACATTTTATCTTTAACCTGTTTAAAAGGTGGTACTTAATGTGCTAATAAAAAACGAAAACCCGAAGATATGCGGCACCGGTGGTCAAAGGGTACTAGAAATGAGCATTGAATTTGTTACATTGACCAATGTTTTCATTCAAATTGCACAAATATAAGTAATTTTTACCCACGTGAAGTTGTGGGTCGCGGTAGCGAGACACAACTTTAAATGGGGGAAAAATACAATTCTATAACTTAGCGCAATAAGAGTTAATATTTGAGATGACGGTTTTCGGTATCTTAAAGGGGCCCCTTGGGATCAGACATTTTCAATGTTGTCAATTTTGAAAATTTAACTTATATAAAGCCATATAGCGTACTGATCTTAACTAAAAATACAAAAAAGTCAAATAACAATTTTAAAGCACTGAAAAAGAGTGAGATAGTTATATTTCCAGGTCGTATATTGCCATGTAAACAAAACAAGTCAGCAATATGCAGCACTTCATACCACATATTCCCACGTCTTGGCCCAGGAGATCAAAGCAATCGCCACTAATTGGTGTCTGATTGGTGTCTTATAGTCAGGACATGAGGTGGCCCAGTGCTGTAGGAGCATTCAATCGTCCTTCAGCATGTGTTTAGGTATACAAAAAGTTTGTTTGGGTTTTAAGCGGTTTCATGAAAATATTAATAAGAAATATTTAAAAAAATCTGAGAACTCTGAAAAAAATAAAATCATGATCTGGGGGATACACTACTTCATTACAAAACTAAAAACAAAAATTGATGTCATCCCAAGGGGCTGCTTTAACATCAAATAATTATACAGCAGCCTGTGCGTGTATTAATAAGCAGCCAAAGAAACACAAGACGTTGACCCGATGTTGGTTTACTGTTGGGCCAGCGTCATAGAGGGTGGTCTAACATTAAACCAACATCGGGTCAACGGCCGTGTTTGCGGCTCAGTCAAATCAAATAAATGGGGTTTTATGCCATGGCGTTATGCACATGTAGGCTAAACTGGGTCAGGATAACATCCTGAGGATGGTGAGATAAATGAGATGACACTGTCCTCCAGACACAGGATTTGAAAATCGAAGCCTGGCAGTCTGGGGCCGAGCACGCTACCTCCCGGCTACGGAGGGTCTCCACAATATTGCGGCTCAGGGCCCGTATTCTCGTACAAGTTACGATATATCGTAGGCTTCTGATTGGTCGAGATGGCACCTAGAACACAACACAGAAGCTGGAGAACCCGAGCTTCATCTTTCTGTGTGCATCCAACAAACCCAGACGCACGGCCAATGTTGGCTCAAAGCTGGGCCAACGATGTGTGTTTGCGGTGACATAGGGGCCTATATATGTAGCAAGGAGGAGGCGTTGAACCAGTGTTGGCTTAATGTTAGTCAATCGTTCGCGACGCTAGCCCATCAATAATTCAACGTTGGGACAATATATTATGTCTATATATATACTCTGATACTGGGTGATATCACACATATATGATATATATACACCATATGTGATGTTGTGTGTGATGAAATACAATCTCACAATGTTCCACGCCAGCGACCTTTCTCTACTTCTTGCATAAAAAAATGTTTTGTTAACAATATTAGGCTACTATGTAGAAAACAAAAAAATAGACTGAGTCTGATTCTCACCATGCGTCAGACTGGTTGGTTGGTTGGTTGGTTGGCTGGTTAGTTGGCCAGTTGGTTGGCTGGTTAGTTGACCGGTTGGTTAGTTGACTGGTTAGTTGACTGGTTAGTTGACTTGTTAGTTGACAGCTTAGTTGGTTGATTGGCTGGCCGGTTGGCTGTTTGGTTGGCTGTTTGGCTCCCTTGTTGGTTGGCTGGCTGGGTGGTTAGTTGGGTGGTTGATTGGCTGGTTAGTTGACTGGTTGGCTGGTTAGTTGGTTGTTTAGTTAGCCGACTACATAAGCCTAATTTAATTACATTTTAAATTGAATAATACCTACAATATGAGCGGAAGCTTGATTTATATATCTACATGCATGTTAAGTTCACCTATTTTATTTCGCAAAACAAGCCGCCTGCAGATTTCAAAGAGTCATTGAGTAGATCACGCACAATCATCTAGCTAAACTGTTCCACAGCACACAGAATAATATATAGGAGACTCGAATAGTTTTCACAGATCCACTGCCGCATCTAAATAATGTATCAAACAATATCACTTGCGATGTTTGTTATCACTTGTCCCTACTTTTAGATTGTATTTATTCAACCTTGTAATGTATAATAAATAACAACCGCATCAGGGATGTCATATAAACGGGGAGCCCTGCTTCAAATTGGTTCAACGTTGTGTCAATGCATAGCCTACATCTTCGACGCCGGCCGAGCATCGACCAACGTTGAACAGTGATCCGTATTTTTGAGGATATGACTCTGAATGCAAGAGTCGGGATCACTGGCTATCTATTGTAAATTGATTCAGTATGGTTCTCTTGATAATGCCTCGTGCATGCAGTTTATGATAATTATTGTGCCCTCACAAATACATAATAAATATGATGGACACACGATACACAAATAAATTTTCGGAGCTGTCGTGTCCAGACTAGTACACATCAAGGGGAGTCACGTCAAGTCAAGACAAATAGAGTCTGATCAGTCAGGTCAAAAGATGTACATAAGTGAAATCAATCTTAAGTATTTAAAGGTGATTTATCACCCTTTATATGGTATGAATGATTATGTCTTTATATGGGGTGATTGGCTATCATGTGACCCTCTCAGAGGGTCACATGATAGCCGATCACCCCATATATGGGGTGATTGACTATCATGTGACTCTCTTGCACTTGCACTGGTAGCCAATGGAGTCTTTTAAACACCGGTGTTATGTGATCATCTCGATTGTTGCGTGCCACCAGGCGTGCTGCGGTGATCTGAACAACCTGTTTCAGATCAGGTCTCAAGTGAGAACTCTGGACAGGTGACAGAATACAGAGTATAACCTTATTCGAAGTCTGCTCTTGGCCCACGTATTGCATTACCACTTAAGTTTAAAGGTGATCTATCACCCCTTATATGGTATGAATAATTATGTCCTTATATGGGGTGATTGGCTATCATGTGACCCTCTCAGAGGGTCACATGATAGCCAATCACCCCATATATGGGGTAATTGACTATCATGTGACCCTCTCAGAGGGTCACATGATAGCCAATCACCCCATATAAGAAAACACGTGTGCCCCATCTTGTGGCAACTTAGATTTATTTGTCACAAATTTATTCACACTGTATAAGGGGTGATAGATCACCTTTAAATGGGATCATTGTCCAGTTCACCAAAACACAGTTTGAATAATGATTTGATGGGTTGCACATAAACCTCAAAGCCCTACATTTCATAATTTAAATTTTCGTCCATTAAAGTTGTGTCTTGCTACCTCGACACACAATTTTATGCAGCTTTAGGTGGGTATAAATTAGTCATATTAGTTTAATTTGAGACCAAATATTTGTAAATCTTGATGTTTAAACACACATTTTGTGGGGTTCCCAATAACCGCGATTCAAACAGCTAATAAAACGGAATATAAAACGAATGTAGTCGCGATTAAATGTAAAATATAGAATATACAATAATCAGACGCTGCTCATGAGACACAGAATTCGAACCTTGAACCCTGGCGTCTGAAGCTGAGCATCCTACGTCTCTGTCACGAGGGATCTCGGCTCTCGGCAACAGTGTATCTGTACGAAAAGTAATGGGGTTATCTTCCACCTTTGTGCACATGTAGACTAAACTGGGCTAGGGGAATCACTTCACAGAGACTCCCTACAGCATTGAATCCTTACGAGTGAGCGGAGAAGAAACATTCTGTTTCTTTAAAACTTGAAGGCCATAGTGGGGTTCGAGCCCGCGATCTTTCCAAGCAGGCAGTTTTATTTAAAATTAAATGGTAAAGGCGTGCAAGCTATGTCTGCAAAATTAAAAACACGAAAAACATGGTTATCAATAAGTTCAAGAATATCCGTGCATTATTCAAAGCTGTTTCAACGCTTGATATTCAAATTACGCTATTGTCTGATTGTCATTTTATGTTGTTATTAGCTGTATAAGCCTAAAAAGAAATAAATGTAAATCATTGACTGAGTTGGAAATGGCTTTAATTTCATAGATATTTCTAATTTTCATCCACTTAGAGTTGTATGTATTACCTGAACCTCTATCTATATACTCATAAATATTTTTATCATGTTCTCGTTGTTCACTGTATGATTGGCTGCCGCAATTACCACCTCGCAGTGAATGTAAATTACCCAATTTAATAAATTCCCAAGGGTGGTCAAATTGAAGCCCCAAAGGTCCTGGGTGTGAAACAGCAGTGACCTTTATCTATTGCATTTATGTGCTACTGAATATTCCAGTTGTCGCATATATGGAGCACTGACAGGTAAAGAGTTAACTCTTAAAGTGCTAAGGTATATAATTTAAATTCTCACCCACTTGAAGCTGTGTGCGCTACAGCGACCCACAACCTCAAGCGGTTGAAAATTACTCATATTTGTTTAATTTGAGACCTCACATTTGCTTAAATTGAGAGAAATTTGACAATATTAGTATATTTCAATAACTCAGGCCTCGTACAATAAGCAAAGCAATAGAAGGGGCCTACAAGTATTCTCAATATTTAAGTGCCGCATAAATTTATATTAATTCAAAGCAAGATAGAAGTTTATATCCGATAATAAAACTGGCGATATCATATGCTGATCGGCTTCTGGGATGCAGAATGTCAGTGGGTGACATCATCATTATAAATCACGTGGGATTATTTGACATTTGACCTGGCCACACGAGGGGTCAGTTTTAATAACTTTATAACAGGTCGACCTGGGGGTATACCTGACTTATGTCATCGCCCTCCACCCTCTGTCAGTAAAGGATCACATTAATTATTTAACCCTTGATGTCCTGGTGCTTAGTTTCACAAACAAATTCATGTGTGAGAAACAATGAGTAACAAAATCATCATAGGCTACTCGACCAATAGGTCATAATTTGAAGAACAGTGATAGAAACTAATATGAAAAATTAATTGGGTTGTAGACTATTATGTTTTTGGCGTAATAATTTAGACACATTTCCAAATAACTGCAATCACATACCATAATGTTTTTCACGTTGATGTCGTATAACGCTTTATGGCAAAACGCGTGTTAACATTATGTAAGAAAATTGACGCCTTAGTTTTTTAACGCATTGTTTTCTTGATTTTGAACAGCAGTTGTATTTTGTATTTAACTTTTCACATCTAAAGCTTACAGCTTTACATGAGATAAAATGCACAATTGAAATGTCATTATTCGACAATATTTATTAAATTATTATTAATGAAGGCTATATTTTCTATGCTCTGATATTACGAATATGAATCAGACTGTCATTGTTAAAGCTTAGCCCATACAGCGCGGTGATCGACCTTAGACGTCAAAATCTGATGTCTGTGGACGTCAGATTCTGACGTCAAAAGTCGAACCCCGCATTGAAAGAGAAAAATATGTATAATGACCGTAGAATCATAACAGCGGAAAAGCCCTAACTAAGATATTTATGATGATTTCAAATTGAAAAAAATCTTTGGTCTCTTGGGTTTTATAAAAATAAATTCAGGGCTTTAAGGGTTAAAAATGTCATAGATCAGGTTGGAATTAGAACTATAGTGGACTATCGCAAGCAGTTGACATCAACTGTAATTCAGTGGCTGAGTCACATCAGGTGATGATAAGTAATTAACCACCAGTGTTCTCACATGTATGGTCAGGTCAGTTCATGTGGGGTAGTCCAACCAATCACAGCATTACAACTATTATTTGGACTGCACATGAATTTTATTACTTATTCCTGATAGTCTTAAATGAGTCATTTAGATGAATATTAATTTATTCATTACTGAAATAAATACTTCTGATATAATATACATATCAATCAACATAAATCAGATATTATTCTACTGGAATGACATCAATAATATCAGGACGATTCATTACACTGACATGATCACTGATATTAATAAAAAAGTCAATTCCTTTTTCAATTCCGGGCATTTTTTTCAATTCCATACCAATTACAATTTTTGTTTTCATTCCAAATCCCAGTCCAATTTTAGGAATTGGGGTTGGAATTGAGCTTAATTCCTATAAAGCTCCGGAATTGACCCCAAACTGTGATCACATGACGTCCTTTAGTTACGTTACCTTCTGACGACATAACGGAATGGGCGTGATTTAGAGTAGGACACAAAACTTGGGTCAGTCAACTGATCATTGCCAGCCAATAATGAGGTGTTCATTTTATGCGGGTCCCGTCAAATCACGTGAACACAATGATGTGGAGTGGATGCTACACACTAGCCAGTATACCTACTGCTCTGTAATGCCAAAAGGCAGTAATTGTTTCCAATTCCAGAGAACAGTTAATGTCTTTCTGAGCAAAAAGACAGCAACTGTATACTTTTCAAGTAAGCAGTTACTGTATTTTGGCTTTGCAGAAAACTAAAGGCAGCCCCAACAAACACCGGGCATTCACTCAATGGTGTTTCAATGTTGGGCCAGCGTCGAAGACGGTGGGCCAGCATTGAAACAGCATTGGATGAATGCCTTGTAACTATATGTAACTGTATGTCACTATATGTAGGCGCTATAAGTGCTCAAAGTGTTACGGAAATATTAAGACCAGAAAAGCAAAACATATTTTCCACCTAACTTATTGAAAAAAAATAATTTATAGCATCATTTTTCAAAATAGTGGCGTTCAGTGCTCATTTCGGTGATTATTTTGTCTCGGGGGCCTCCATATTCAACGCTTTGTGGGTCGAAAACAGCATTAGCTCAACGCTGACTGTCCTGGGGGTCAGGTGGTTTCTTGAACTTTCTCCCTTCAAATCCTTTCAGCTAGAATGATAAATTGCATCTCGAATGACTGCTTCTAGTGTCCACCAAACGTGGTCAAGCGAGTGGAAAAGACAATATAGCGTTTCCAAGTAACTCTATATGTTCTGCTGTGAAAAGACAAACAGCAGTAACTGCTTACTTTTCAAGTGAGGTTATAGTTTACTCGTCCATGAGCACAAAACAAATACATGTCTGACCACCTATAGTCCCTCAGCTGTGGCGAGAAATCATCTTAGCCAGCAATATTGACCCAGTGTTGCTGTAATGTTGGTCTAGATCTGTAGACGGTGCACCGACATTAAAACAACATTGTGTCAATGTCTCATGTTTGCTGGGATTAGAATAAAATTGAACAACTGATCAAACGTCATGGATGCTTAGACTGTCAAGGTAAATAAACGAGAAAAAAAGACACATTTTAAGCCTGTACCAAGACAATATAGCGTTTCCAAGTAACTGTGTATGTTCTGCTGTAAAAATACAATCAGCAGTAACTGCTTACTTTTCAAGTAAGCAGTTACTGCTGTTTGGCTTTGCAACAGGTATTTACAGTGTACTCGTCCATGACAGACAGACAGATATTTTATTGACAGAAAAGAAAAGTCATTACAGACTTATTTGTCATAGAAATGAAAGAGATATATGTACATGTATATACAAGATTGTTAGTTTGTTAAAATCATATGATAATATACATGGTATGACATACACAACTAAAATCATGTTAAGTGGCATTGCCAAAATAAAAACTGGGTATTTCGATAATATAAATGACTACTACTAAAAATGAATTAAAAGGCATTGCCAAGATAACATAGAGGTCTATCATTTTGTTTCCCGCACCAAAACCAGAGATAAAATAGCTACTACGTATGACATACTAATTATATATAGTAGCAAAAAAGACAATCTGGAAAGCGTAGAAATCTAAAATATATACAAGTGCATGATTATGCTACAGTAACTGGAGTATGCAATAAGCCAATGGTAAAAATTATATGGTATTTTTTAAAATTAAATATAATATCATGCAAGTACAATAAATATGACATAAACAGGTAGCTCCGTGTCATGTGACCATGCAAGCACAGTCGCTATGAGCGCGGAGATTCCCTGAGATTGACTAGTGGTGTGGAGAGCAAAACAAATACATGTCAGACCACCACTATAGTAGATCAGCTGTGGCGAGAAACAAACTAATCCAATCAAACATGACACATTTAATTGACCCATTGTTGCTTTAATGTTGAACCTGCGTCTTAGACGATGCACCGGCTTCAAAACAACATTGGTTCAATGTCTCACTTTTACTGGGGATTAGAATAAAATTGAACAGCTGATCAAACGTCATGGATCCTTAGTCTATGTGAAATAAACGAGAAAAAAAATTCAGAATATCCAAATTAATCATCTACCGATAGCACAATAAATCTTCATTGCTCCACGAGAATGATCATTATCTGTTATTGTGCTGGCAATGATGGGTCTTTTATATTTGATGAAACACGTTAGACCTATGAAATATATGTCGCCATGCCTAGTCTGGGGAAACACATGCATCAACCTGCTTTCGAGTGCATGTCGTGAACATTGATCCTCAAAATTATTTTGACCAACTGATTATATATTGATTAGTTTCAAGACCTAGCTCCTTAAGCGCCAATTTGAAGCCAGTTTACAAGCAATATTATGTGGATTGCTGAGCATGTAGGCCTACTCCGACAACCACCAATCAAATGCCTAAGATCTGGGTCAGTGGTTTTCAGACTACCTGCCTCGGCAGACAAGTCATAATAATTATGTTGATTTTTTCATAATAGGATTGAGGACTCTGTGCCGAGTCATGATCTATCCCATTGACACCTACACTGTATCTGGATCAGCGATCTACAGAACGTGCCATGTCACGGTTCCTGTCGACCATTGGTGCTATAATTCCCTTAATAGCATAATAAGTGGTGTGCGATTTGGAATGGTACGCCTATATGCTGAATATGTAGGCCTACGTTGCTTTAGCATTTCTAAAATTGGTGTGAAATGAATGCGACTTTTACATACTGCAAAGGATTTTTGGTGAAATAAGTTTTCTACTCTGACGTCTACGGTCTTTGAACCAATCGATTGAGAAATGGATGGATGGATGGATGGATGGATGAATGAATGAATGAATGAATGAATGAATGAATGAATGAATGAATGAATGAATGAATGAATGAATGAATGAATAAATAAATGAATAAATTAATAAATTAATAACAAACAATCAATCGAACGAGCGATTGAACCGAATAATTAATTAATTGTGAGCGATTAATTTATTAATTCATGTTTAAAATATGTGCAAACAGTCACGATTTTGGGGGTACAAAGATATATATGTATATGTACAAATCTGACTGTCATTATTGTTGTTGAACATGTTAAAACATTGTTTATTTCAAGATAAAAGATTTCACCAATTCACTTATAATCTTAAGCATTTCACGTCCCAGTGTGTGAAAAATCTGCAGCATCATTTATCATAAAATATACAGCTGTGTGCAGGCAAACAACAGTACCTGTCAACTTAGAAAGTAAACAGTTACTGCAGCTGTGTGTCTCTGTATGGCAGCGTATTTCCCTGATGATCACTGAGCTCGACCACAGCACTTAAAGGGTCCATTCCCACCAGCTGATACAATATTGAGGTTAGATACACGCAAATTCCACGCTAGATTTTAAGTTTTTTGTACCAGCTAGATTCACTTAATATATTAACTTTCTTCTTGTTAGGCCGTATATGTGACGAACTGTTATTGGTAATATTGTTTTAGATGTTCAGTTAGTTAAATAATGCCCTTTCAATACATATAAATATGCTACGTAAATTCCAGTTTCAAATGATATTATTAATATCATCTGACAGCAAAAACAAAAAGAACGATGAGACAAGGGTTAACCCTTAAAACGCTAAATAAAATAATAATAAAAAATATCCACTTAACCTTGTGTCTCGCTACCGCGACCCACAGCTTCAAGTGGGTGAATAATACTATTATTTGTACAATTTGAGACAAAATGTTTGCAAAATTTGATGTTTAAACAATTATTTCGTTTCCAATAACAGTAATTTGATCGGCCGATAAAACAAATTAAAAACGATTATCGTCGTGATTAGGGATGAAAGGGTTGACTGATTAGCCAGTAGTGCTTCATACCACTGATCACTCGTCTGCTTTAACCCTTAGAGCACTGATGTCGACAATGCTAGTTTATCTGCACTTTTGTAGGCGGTTATTGGAAGTGAAAATCATATTATATGTAAAACAGATTTAAGATGTGATTTAATATAAAGATTCTGTGGAATTTTCAGTCACTTAAAGCTGTGGGTCGCGTCAGCGAGACACAACTTTAAGTGACTGAAAATTTAAAGTTAATAGCTGAGAGACCTAAAGGTGAAACGTCTTTGCATATCAAGGGTGTCGCATATCAATATTAATAAATAATAGGTGCGGATTCAGATCTATGTAGTCTCTTACGGCATTCAGATGTATTTCTAAAACGTCTATCACATCATTAACATCATTCCTACTCCATTTCTGTACACCTTGATTCAAGAGTCAAGGATAAATTATAAAGTTGAAATAGGACTAATGTACTCAACAATAATACAAAGAAATATAGAGGCATAATTAGGCCTAAGCATATATAGGTCTAAATAATGCTACACATTATTATGGACGACAGAGGTCAGTAATCTGGCATTGTACACTATGTGCATATACTGAGATGATTGATTTGATTTCATTGTATCTACCAAAAGCTAATAATATAAGTTTAGTTGTTGAGTCAACGTATTTTCTGTGATTGATTATAATCGGTGTCGAACCTTGGGATAAGAAACGCCCGGGGGTTGATTCAAATGTTTGGACCGAATTCCTTTCTAATGGATACACCCATTCTAATTTAATAATACATATTTATTCGTTCAAAGAACAGATTTAAATCGACCTCTGGTGTCAGGTGTCTATATCGTCGCCTCGAAGCTAAAGGATCATATCTGCCACTCTAACGAGTGTCAGATAAGATCCTTTAGCTCCGAGGCGACGATATGCCAATCATTTTGAACAAACATACTGTATGATATTATTGAATTCTTCATGCGAGAATCCACATATGTCAGAGTTTTCACGCATTGTCAACAAGTCTATAAAATTATCTGTAGCACTTCTCGTTTCATCTTTCACTTTCGAATCAGAAACATTAATTATTTTGGTTGTAATGTTTGTCCATGAGACATATTTACTTAATTTGAATTTATTTACATCATACATTCCCATTGGACACACGACGTTGTTGCGACGTTGAATCAACGTCATTGGCGTTGATTCAATGTCCCAACAACGTCGGGTGCCCAATGGGTTGTCATAAAATAATTGATGTTTTTACACGTACACGACTTGCTTCCTGCCATACATAAGTTTGTGGTTAAGCATACATACAAGTGATATAATAATAATGTTGCATCGTAGAAAAATCGTACAGCAACATTGGCCAACATTGTGTTTGCTGTGATTAGCTAGAATGAATCATGTTACTAAAGGGCGAACATTGTGTCATGTCATATATTGAAACGTCACCCAGCCCAAACAGAGTGTACATTTCGTTTTTTTAATTTTTTGCTAATGATTAATAATAAATGGACTAAAAATTGATGAGAATTCACGGAACATAATATCAGGTCAATAATGTTAAGTCATATACTTAAATTATTTGGCAAAACTGAAATTTGAATCAGACTATTCGACTGTGACGATGATTAAAAAACATGTATTTTAAAAACTGTCAGACAGTTTAGGCACAGCTGTAGTCGCCGCTGTAGAACAGTAACAAACAGCAGTAACTAGTTACTTTTCAAGTAAACAGTTACTGATGTTTGCCTTTGAATGGTAGAGCTGACAGACAGATTCTGTAAAACAAAACCCTCCCAGCAGACAGATGACATTGAATCAATGTTGGTTTAACGTTGGTCCGGCGTCGTAGACGCTGGACCAACGTGAAACCAACATTGATTCAACGTGTTGTGTCTGCTGGGCTGAACTGTAAGCTTAAAACTTATTTCTCAGTTTAGTAGAGATTTCTCAAATCGATCTTTTTTTTTTCAGTGTGCAAGATACAAGGTTTGGAGGTATAGTAGGAGCTATATTATGCAAGTGTCAGTGTGTATGGTACGAGTTTTTCAAAGCAATCATCGCAGCATATAGGCCTATATGATACGAGGTTTGAAGTCAAACGGACCATTTCGTCACGAGATTTAAATCAAAGCCATTATTTCAACAAAGGTTTCTCAAAGCAATCATTTCAGTATGCACAAACCAACACTATATACACTGACCCAAGTTGGTTTAATGTTGTACCAGCGTCGCAGACGCTGGTACAACATTAAACCAACATTGGCTGAGTTTATCGTGTTGACTTGGCTGCAAACAAAATGGGGACCCTTGTAGACAAGTAACAAGTAATAAGTTACAAGTATTTATTGCTGATGGTTCCTGTGAGAGGAACATGACAGAAGACAAAGAGCTTCAGACCAATAATATTGATGATTATTCTACACTCGACCAACAACTCAGCCTGTCATATAACGACATCACCAGATCGCCTACGTCATCCAGCTATTTAAATTAGTGGTTTACCACATCTGGGCTGGCGTTTTTTCTAGACCAGCTCATGCTAAAACAATTCACAGCAAACGCGAAACATTGAGCCAGTGCTGGTTTTAAACTGGGCCAGTGTCTGCGACGCTGGCTCAGCTTTTAGCCAACATTGGTTCAATGGGTCGTACCTGCTGTCCCACGATTTTACCATATAGAGCAATGAGTCGGGGGTGTTTTTTTCCGGGATATTGAAGTCATATTGGTTGTAATTTTTTTTGGTCAATTGCGTACAGTTCGTGCACACACACGCCTCCGTGCACGTGTTAATATTAGATGAGGAGCTGACATATGCGCCTGCGGGTGTACACAATATCCGATGGGTTTCACACGTCGAGGTGCTAATACAACAGGGAACTGACAAATAATAGTGCCATGCCTCCAACTCAAGACACCTCAACCGTGCATGACCCTTTGTGTGCGGTGACCTCACCCCTCTATGACCCTTCGGGTGCTGGTACCCGCCGCGCGAGCAGCACTTCTCGCGTAAGTTTTCTCATCGTTGACTGTTGCTAAGTAGCAATTATCTGTATTTTTTGCATTGGAGCACGGCTTTTTATAAATATTATTGACTGTTACCACAAATACACTGCATGATTATCACACACGTTTTATTACATTTTGGGCCCTCTCCTAATTTATAGAGCATTTATATGTCCATTATCGATTATATGTATTGTGTCATAGCACAGCCGTGTTAGTGTATGGTATATTATAATGATGCAAAACTGTGTCCAATTCTTTATTGTTTTATTAACCCTTGTCCTGCTGAATTGCTTCAATTGTATTTTTTTCGTCATTTGGAGCTGGAATTGCTAACGCAATTTCCAGCTTCAAATAACGAAAAATATTACTATTTATGAAAAATAGACATGTCTAATATTAAGTTATTGGATCAACAAAGCGTCTATTAAAAACTATTTTATCAAAATTAAGTGGTATTTTTATTGATCTGAAACATCCTTAACCCCGTATATATCCGGTCATAGCAGGACAAGGGTTACCATCTTCGCAGTCTCATCCCTTACAACGCTGAACTGTTTTATGTAAACCATGGAATCAAAGGTTTTTGTCAATTTGAAATTATCATAAATGTCTTTGTCAGGTATTTCGGATTCATTAGAATATCTATGATATGGGTCTATGGCCATTAAAAATATCTTATGTTTTCTCTTACAGTGCGGGGATCGACTTTAGACGTCGGAATCTGACGTTAATGTAGACGTTAGATTCTGACGACTAATGTCGATCCCCGCACTGTAAGTTTTAATAGGCATATTCTGCTGCAAAAAAAGCGGACTATAGGCTTTACAGAGCAAAATACATGTAGACGTTGTGTCATATTTGAATATATTCAAAAACAGTTTTATTCTATGCTAACGTTAGTTACGGTATCACCAAGATCGCATCAATATATTACTAGGCCTATAGATTGTGTACAGTTTCCTATTTAATTATGTTATAGGGCCTAGATTTAAATTTTCTACAAAAATACATTTTTGTCAATTTTATTGAAGTAGATATGGATGAAAAACGTTATCTAAATATTACCTAATTATATTATTATTTATTATATTTTGTTATTTTTTTAGTGTATATAACACACACATACATCAGGGAATAGGTGTTTATCTTTAAGCGACATAAAGGACCCAAGAAACGGCAGAAATGAGACACATGACACCTCGTCAGTGTCTAGGTGAATGTCATTGAGTGGGCCACACGTTCTGATCTATCAGTACATTACTGTGCCGTGAAAAAGGAAAGTAGAGTAACTGGTCACGTCTCAAACAAGCAGCTACTGCTGTTTGCCTTTGTTTGCAGCTCAGGATTTCACTTGGTTCAAACGAATGAGTGAATAGGCGAACATGCCAACAAATAAGCGAATTAACGAATAAATGATGATCTGACGAACGAGCAAACGATCGAACGAATAAACGAACGAATGGTGGAAGAACGAGCGAAACATGAACGAACGACGAACATACGAACGAGTAAACAAACAAACGAACGACTGAAAAAGCGAGCGAGCGAGCGAACGAGCGAACGAGCGAACGAACGAACGAACTAACAAACGAACGAACGAACGAACGAACGAACGAACGAACGAACGAACGAACGAACGAAAGAACGAACGAACGAAGGAACGAACAAACGAACGACTGAAAGAGCGAGCGAGTGAGCGAACGAACGAACGAACGAACGAACGAACGAACGAACGAACGAACGAGCGAGCGAGCGAACGAACGAACGAACGAACGAACGAACGAACGAACGAACGAACGAACGAACGAACGAACGAACGAACGAACGAACGAACGAACGAACGAACGAACGAACGAACGAACGAGCGAACGAACGAACGAACGAACGAACGAACGAACGAACGAACGAACGAACGAATGAACGAACGAACGAACGAACGAACGAACGAACTAACGAACGAATGAACGAACGAACGAACGAACGAACGAACGAACGAACGAACGAACGAACGAACGAACGAACGAACGAACGAACGAACGAACGAAAGAACAAAAATAAAGTATTCAATTCTTGGTATGCTTTTAAATGGATTAAGATGTATGGAAACTCGATTCTCAGTCATTTTTTATAAAAATAAGGTGATAATTTATTGTTATAAATTATAGACATTTTTCATCTGACGAATTACACGTTAGCCCATGTCGTCTCCTCGCAGCTAAGGGGTCTTATTGTGTCACTTATTGGAGTAGTAGATCGGACCCTTTAGTTCCGAGGGGGCGATATCACAATGCGCTACACACAGGTCCCTTCAGGTTCATTACAAATTCAACTCTCAACGAAGCGTGCCAAGAACCAATTAGGATATATGTGTGCACTATACAGTCGTACAAATACACACAATTTACTGTCCAAGGTCATTATATGTATGTATAACTTGAAGGCACATACTATAATGTACACCAAGTATATATAAAGTCGGGGTCACACATGGTGTGTCATTATAACCCGTATTTGTCATAGTTATACTTACACTACATATTTATTAGAACATCAAGTATTATTACACACTTTATTATTGGTAGTAATACATTTAGTAGTAATATTCAAGATAAATATAGATATATATTAGCGACAATGGCAAGTCGAAATATCTGGGTCGGTAATAAATACACCAACCATCCTTTAATATAGGCGGAATATGAAGACCCAATGTAATTATGTTAATGTCCTACTGGGATATATGAACATAACATATACTGTCCGAGTATGTGAAACTAACATGAAAATAAATAAATTATCTTCCTGAGCTATATAAACCTAATTATCGTTGGAATAAATGACCATATAACATAGCTTGTTGTTCGGACATACCAGTCCAGCATAATAATGTTTTGTTGGGATATAAAAACCTAGAATGGCTTGTTGTTCTGATATATGAACCTAATATAATCTACTTTTGTAATATAAAAACCTGAAATAACACTTGGTTTGGATTATGAAGATAATACTGTACTGTTGTGATAGAAAAACCTACGATAACATCTTGTTTGGATATATGAACATACTATGATATACTGTTGTAATATAAAAACCTGAAATAGCTTTTTTGGATATATGAACATAATATTATTATCACTGTTGTGATATTAAAACCAACAATTACCTGGTAACATCTTGTTTGGATAGATACACCTAACATAATATACTGTTATGATGTAAAAACATAAAATAGCTTGTTGGATATACTAGCATAATATAATTGTACTGTTGTGATACAAAAACCTAAAATAACATGTTAGATGAATATATAAACATAATAAAATATGCTGCTGTGATATATGAACACTAATTAACCTAGGCTAAACAGACTAAATTCACCGCTTTCAATCTCTACACCTGAAATAACACGTTGTTTGGATATATTTACATAATATAACATACTGTTGTGATATAAAAACCATAAATATCATGTTGTTTAGATATATGAGCCTAAAATAATATGCTGTTGTTATATAAGAAATAAAATAAAACGAAATGTTTTTTGGATATATGAAGATAAAATAATATACTATTGTGATATAAAAACCTAAAATAACATGTTGTTTGGATAAATGAACCTAATATAATATGTCGTTGTGATATAAAAACCTAAAATATCATGTTATTTGGATATGCGAACCTAAAAGAATATACTGTTGTTATATGAAAAAAATAAAATGAACATAAACATAATATGCTGCTGTGATATATGAACACTGACTAACCTGGGCAAAACAGAAAAATTGCATAACTTCAAAAAACTCTACACCCCATTCCCTTCAAGCGAGCACATAAAACCTGGTTTCATCATAAATAATCTAGACTTTGGTGTATCCCTTGCCAAAACGCTAGATTGGCTACTCATTATAGCACATTATGCTCTCTAAATATATGAAACTAACATAACATGTTATTGGTATATATAAACTTAACATACTAGTAATATGCTGTTAGATATATGAAGTTAACATAACCTGATAACACAATCATACTATGTTATAGTATTTAAAACCGAAACATCGTATGTGTTGCTAATTGAAGTGGTATATACCGTTATATTCATATTAAGATTACATATATTCAATCAAATGTGGTACAGGTTTTGAATGCAGTCCTTAAACCAGCAATATACAATTTATTTTAAAGTTGCGAAGTAATTGTCACTAGGCTATGGATATAAATTTAGTCATATGAATATTTTATTGTTTTGATCAGCTAATATTTAAATGTAAAATATATATTATCAATTCCAAGACTATGTTTTACTTCATTATCCCTGATTAATAACTCTTGTACTGTTGCATTAATTGGTATTTAACAAATACAATTATAAATATATAATTTATATATACTAAAACTAAATTTATATAGTTCATGTTTGTTGTACCTTTGATTGTTGATGGTTTTCTTATTATTTATTTATTTATTTATTTATTTATTTTTTTATTTATTTATTTATTAATTTATTTATTTATTTATTTATTTATTTATTTATTTATTTATTTATTTATTTATTTATATTTATATTTACATTTTTTTTTATTAATTAATTAATTAATTAATTAATTAATTAATTAATTAATTAATTAATTAATTAATTTATTTATTTATTTATTTAATTATTTATTTATTTATTTATTTATTTATTTATTTATTTATTTATTTATTTATATATTTATTTATCTGTTTATTTATGACACACTAGACAATATATTTAAATATTTTCGGTGCGACAATTAATTAGTGATTAATTATTGATCCTGCTCTGACAGTCTCTTCAATTTCTGTTTATGTGGACACAATGGAGCCTATATATCCACACGTATTGAAGTGGAATACCACAAAAGTGTAGTGCAGCCCAACATATCACCATTTGTCTCACCTGGGCAACTCTCAGCTACAACGTACAGCTTAATCATGTCACGTACACCTAGGATACACTTATGTACACCAGTCTCCTCATACACACGCAATCATCTGCAGCTTCTCATTGTGTACATTCAACTCCCAGGATTTACCTTACACTGATCTAATAAGTCTTGTATGGTGTCTACAGGCTTACCTGTCAAACAAAACAAAAAAATACCCACGAATTTGATAGACTCAGTGACTGGAATATTGTTTGAATACTTTCTTTTATGTAGTTTATATTAACGAAACATTAAAAAAATATTTGTATTTTGTTAGTGTGTGTTGTGGTAAAAGCCACATTGAAATTTTACAATGCACGTGAATACAAAAAAAGCTATAGAAAGTGTTAACTTACAACAAAAATCAAGAAAATTTGTTGATGGTACATGCGGAAAACCTGATGTTGTAACATTTTGATTGAATTTTAATATTTAATCAAGATGCATCATGATTTTTTATCTTTTGTGAGCCACCCAAACTTAGCCCTCAAGAGCAGGCTAATCCTGTTCATAAAGGCTAAGTTTGGGTGGTGATTTTTTACACGATATTTAAAGTCCTCAACTCGGAGTTAAACACGCTGTGCTATATATTTTATGTTGTTTTAAGAGCTGGCTATATAGGATGAAACACGACAACATATATACTTAGTATCATAAATTATGGTCATAAATTCAGCAGGTAGTTAAATGGTTCAATTCACATCTAAGGTCACACCTGGTGCGCATAAGGTGTTGAAGCGTATCATAATTAAAGGCTAAATAAACTAGTGAGCAGTTCAAGCCAGCAAAGAATACATACACAGCGTGGGCTATATATAGACATAACAAATCCCCATGCTGGAGAGATAAAATACAACAAAAAGTCCCCATGCTGGAGAGATAAAATACAACAACAAGTCCCCATTCTGGAGATATAAAATACAACAACAAGTCCCCATGCTGGAGAGATAAAATACAACAACAAGTCCCCATGCTGGAGAGATAAAATACAACAACAAGTCCCCATGCTGGAGAGATAAAATACAACAACAAGTCCCCATTCTGGAGATATAAAATACAACAACAAGTCCCCATGCTGGAGAGATAAAATACAACAGCAAGTCCCCATTCTGGAGATATAAAATACAACAACAAGTCCCCATTCTGGAGAGATAAAATACAACAACAAGTCCACATGCTGGAGAGATAAAATACAACAACAAGTCCCCATGCTGGAGAGATAAAATACAACAACAAGTCCCCATGCTGGAGAAATAAAATACAGCAGCAAGTCCCCATTCTGGAGAGATAAAAAACAACAACGAGTCCCCATGCTGGAGAGATAAAATACAACAATAAGTCCCCATGCTGGAGAGATAAAATACAACAACAAATCCTCATGCTGGAGAGATAAAATACAACAACAAGTCCCCATTCTGGAGATATAAAATACAACAACAAGTCCCCATGCTGGAGAGATAAAATACAACAACAAGTCCCCATTCTGGAGAAATAAAAAACAACAACAAGTCCCAATGTTGGAGAGATAAAATACAACAACAAGTCCCCATGCTGGAGAGATAAAATACAACAACAAGTCCCCATGCTGGAGAGATAAAATACAACAACAAGTCCCCATACTGGAGAGATAAAATACAACAACAAGTCCCAATGCTGAAGAGATAAAATACAACAACAAGTCCCCATGTTAGAGAGATAAAATACAACAACAAGTCCCAATGCTGGAAAGATAAAATGCAACAACAAGTCCCCATGCTGGAGAGATAAAATACAACAACAAGTCCCAATGCTGGAGAGATAAAATACAACAACAAGTCCTCATGCTGGAGAGATAAAATACAACAACAAGTCCCCATGCTGGAGAGATAAAATACAACAACAAGTCCCCATGCTGGAGAGATAAAATACAACAACAATGAGATATGTAATTTTTAACTTTTCTATCTGGAACATTAATAATATGATGTGAATTAATTGCGCGAGGTAGGTATATTTAATATATGCTGCCTTATTATTGTAAGGTGCAGTCTATCATCTACAACCACTTACAAGCTTACATTTTATAATATGTAATGTAATGTATTTGTTCCAGGAATGTTTATCAGAACATGTGTAACTCCTGACAACCAGTTGGTAATTTTATGTAAAATATGCCTTCAATCTTGAAACCCTTAGAGCACTGAGCAAAATTTTTTAGCTATTTGAAGTTGTGTCTCGCTACCGCGATCCAAAACTTCAAGTGCCTGAAAATTTGTGTTATTTGTGAAATTAAGTCCCAACATATACCAGTGTTTCAAGATTGAAGGCATATTTTATTTTCACAACTGATTGTACAGTTGCTAATAAAAACACAAAAAGTCTACTGTAGTCGACATCAGTGCTCTAAGGGTTGAGACGTAAATGTCGACATCAGTCGACTTAACCCTTTAACTGTCAAATTATTCAATTTAAATTTTCACCCCCTTGAAGTTGTGTCTCGCTGACGCGATCCACAGCTTCAAGTGAGGGAAAAATATACAGATTTGACAAAATGGAGGTCAACTCTTTTCAAATCGTGCTGATCGATGTCACAGTCACATTATGGCTTTAACATGCGTAAAAGGCGGTACTGAATGTGGTAATAATTGAGCGAAAACCCCAATATATTTGGCACCCGCGGTTAAAGGGTTAAGATCGTACAATGTCAAATTTATTTAATCGCTCTGACATATATTAAACGGGTGTAATTATTCTAAATGACAGTATCTATATAATACCAGCATACAACGACAGCATATATACAGATACACATAATTAACATCAGAAATGCATAGAAATTGTTATGCATTTCGGATAATATGTATCTGAAATATACGTATTGTTGACATAGTTTTAATAGTATATAGACAACAGTATCACAGAATACAAAGACAGAATATATACACAAATATAACATAAGCATAATAGTATATGGACAAAAGTATCACAGCATGCATAGACTGAATATATACACAAATATAACATAAGCATAATAATATATAGACACAAGTATCACAGAATACAAAGACGGAATATATACAGAAATATAACATAAGCATATGAGATATCTATATATTTAAGTGTGTACTTGTTTTAGTGGTATATAGATATCTAAACATACAGAGTGGGTGTAGATACATATGCCATATACATATGGCATATGGATATCACATTATACTAACATAGATATATTGTATACTGATTGAATTTACATAAATAGCTTAGCATATAAAGACAGTACAGAGCAAAAACTTATCTTATACATATGCAATTTATATCCATTGTTGACTTATTATTAACAGTAGATAATTATTACATTATAACATACAAAGACAGTATAGAAGCACAGAAATAACAGTATATGTATATATTTTAAATATCCAATATAGTTATCTATGGTTGACTTATTTTAACTCACAGGAAATTAATATTACAGCATAGATACACAGAATACAGTATACATACAGGCCTATATAAATTATAGTAAAACATGTTCTGTATGTTTGTTATATCGGATTTTATTTAAAATATACAATATTGCTGTAATTACAAAAAATTTGCAGCGATCAGGATTGACATAACTGTGCAAAATACACTTTTTGCCCGCAGTAAAAAAAATAAGACATAGTGGCTTACCGCAGCACAGAAAATACAGACCTTTAAGGTTGGGTTTTATCTTCGAAAATAAACCCTTTGATGTTCAGTCATGACAATAACCAGCTTAAATCTTTCTGCTTAGCACATAAAATAAAGAAAATATTGTTTTGGAGGTGATATATTAACACAGGTAACAATTTTGCTAAGGCTGGTTCGCACTTTTAACAAATATGAGCATATTTATACTATATACATAGTTGATGTTGAGGGTCTCCATATTTTAAGTCTTGAAATTTATTGTGATATACTGCATATATTGTGATATATTGTGATATCTTTTTATTCAGTTGATGTAAATTATTGGCGCAATTCATCTGTGTGTTAAATGATATTTGTTGGCTCTTTATTACTAATATATGAGGTTTTGACTGCATCCATCGATATAGACACACTATCAGTTCCAAAAGACAGAGACTTTGCACCACATATACTCATGAGTATCTTCCATTATTACATGAATGAAATTCTAGTATTTATCTCTAAAAATCTTATTTCAGACTATAATAATTTATAAATCACTTTTTTCGTCTAGACATATATTAACATCTACTGCGTGTTTTAAATACATGAAGGAAAACTATCCACTAGTGTATTTTCCTATTACTCTCCTCTCACACTCAGTGTCATTGCTATAATAACAGGATGAACCATATGGTATATTGTTGTATTGATAACAACAGATGCTTTGATAAAATATCTTCTAAATTTCATGTGCCATATAAACTGATAGAGTTAGAAATAAAATGGGTTGCTGGAATGAACCATTCAATCAAGACTACATCGGTATTTTCCCAAGTCGATCGCCATATCTGTTACATCCTTCTGTTATTGTACCAGTTAAAGCAAATAACCGCGGTATGAAAGCTGGGAGTGTATAGAAGTTCTCGTGGATTCAATAGGGTATTCCATAGCGGGCTCAAGTCATTCCGAGCCTGTGCACTTTTGCAAAGGAGCTGTTTGTTTGGTTAGAAAGTTACTTCTGCTCCGTCGGTCAGGCAATAGATACTGAAATAGACGCGGCATAAACAGACACGTGGCTTTACAGTGTTAGTCATTGTGTGGCGTGGAGGTGATGGGGGGGGGGGGGGGGGTGGCAAATATGTGCGCCTCGTGCTTGATGTCAATGAATAGGGTCTGAAATTGTAATCCCGCACAAGGCAAGAATTGCGTGAAATTATAATAGAAATTTATATCTTTAAATCGTGAAATATAATGCGAAATATTGCACTTTATTTTTCTCAGTTTTTGTGAATTATTGGCGTAATTTTACCTTCTGTTGGATAAAAAAATACGGCCCTTTACATGATAAAATAACCACTCGAGGGCTATTTATAAGGTTATTTAATTGTTCAGTTTTCATATAAATTATTAATTTAAAATTTTTGGTCCCGCTGTACACCAAGTGAAAAATAAAATAAACAAGGTTTGAAGCTGGACCCAGATCCCACAGCAAACATAAAACATTTGTATAACATATATGCAACGTCAGCCCAACGTCTTCCACGTTGGTCTAACATTGTATAAATGTTATACAAATGTTTTGTGTTTGCTGGAGATACAGTGTTTTACTAACGTTATGTGGTACAGTTCCACCACTTATAAGGTTTGAGTATGCACAGATACGATGTTGGTGTCAATTTATAATAGGCTGATCCGTCAAACTGGTTCCACCAAATAAACCCTGCGAACCCAGGCGGAAACGTGGACATGGGCTGGAGGGACGGGCGATTGTACCCGGTGTTCATTGAGGTGGACGGGATCCAATACCCACAGAGAAAAGTTACACCCCACGACAATCACTGGAAATGAACAGGCCGCCGATTCAGCCACACCAGGTGCGATTTTAATTGAATAAACAAGACAAGTCAGGCTTGTAAAGTTTACTTGTCGTCCCCTCTGCTACTCCGATACAATTGAGCTCTAGAATCCCTCCGTGACGAGTCGTAAAGTCACCGTATCCAGGCGTACCCACCCCCCCCCCCCTCCCACTGTCTGACAGATACACCTGGGCTTCTTAACATTCCTGTCATATCTGCTAACTGAATAAAGCGATATATGCACACTAAATAAAGCCACTATTCAAACACTAAATAAAGCCACTATGTGAACACTTAATAAGAGGTCTTGTTAAGTTAAAAAAAAAATCCGAAAAACTCGAATTGGCCATGCCAAACCCACCCACCCCCTATCCAATTTAGAAAAAAAGAATCCGAGTTGAGGCTTGACCAACCCACTTCCGAGTTTTTCTCAGATTTTGTTTTAAACTTGACAAAACCCCTAAAAGCATTTGTGAACATCAAATGAAATCACTGTGTGAACAACAGATAAAGCCACTATTGGAGTACTAAATAAAGTCATTATTTGAATACTAAATCAGCAGCTGTGTGAACACCAGATAAAGCCACTATGTGAACTTTAAATCAAGCCACTATTTGAACACTAAATCAGCCACTGCGTGAACACCAAATAAAGAACTATATGAATACTAAGTAAAGCCACGATGTGAAAACTAAATAAAGCCAATTTATGAACACAAAATAAAGCCGCTATGTGAAAAAATAAAGCGACTATATGTGAACAACAAATACAACCACTATTTTGGCACCAAATAAAGTCACTATATTTGCACACTAAATAAAGCCACTATGTGAACGCGAAAAAAAGTGACTATTTATGAAATCTAAATAAAGCCACCTTACGAGCACTAAATATAGCCACTACAAGCACACCAAATGAAACCACCGCTGAGCATAGCAATGACTTTAGTTTATTGTGCACACAAATAGAAGAGACTGAAGTCGATGTGTCAAATTCCTTATGTTGATATATCCACCTCACCGGTGTTTTGTGTATATATTTCATCAGGCATTCATGCGGGAAGGTGGCAGGTCTTATGGTGTATTTTTTCTTGTCCTGGTTTTGATCGCCGGTTCGATGAATAGCAGACTAAATCGGAGTTGAAGGGCCAGAATGGATAACGTATAACAAGGTATCAAATAGCTGTCAAAAAGTATGCCTGAACAAGCAATGAACCACCCTCCAAATGCCGCCAAGTTAGTTTAGCTCGGCTTGTCAGCGCGGTAGGCGGTCAAATGGGGGTTGCTGGCTGGGCACAGCGGGTGAATTGGTATGAATGGGGATTTCATACCCCTCCTGCGGTGTCAATGCTTTAAACCAACAATAACATCTTTTTGGCAAGTGGGGCTGTGTGGAGATTGTTAATATTTAGAGAGCGCAGTGTGGTCGATGGGCCGCCTCGACACATTCTTCAAAGCCCGCTTTTGTACTCTCTCCCCATAACGTATTGTCGGCCTTGTTTGCCGTGGAGAATTGTTATGACTCCCGGCTTTTCAGGGCTGGATCTGTTCCGTAGTTTACATGGATCCGAGGTCCGTAGAGTGAATATTTTGGTACTGGCACATTCCTCGTGCTCCACTGAGTACGTAGATGGTGTTAGTTAGGCGGTGGCTCTGCTAGATTTGCCGAAATAAACAACATTTTTTGCGTGTCCCCGGTGTAATTTGGTGTTGCGGCCTGACAGGGGTGGGGGAGCGCACGTGTAATGAGGTAGTGGTAGGTGGTGATGGTTTTGTCGGCGTCAATACCCTGTGCTGATTGGGTGGCGGTGTGGAATCCCCCGCTGTGTAATGATGACGTGATGGGGGGAGGGGGGGTATCACCGTCATGCCAGACAAGACGGCGTCAAAACCTGTCGCCGCAGACAGTCCGGCGCCAGACGACGCACAGCCTGGGAGATTCCGTACTTACCCGTAAAGAGGGGGGTGCCTGAACCCGAAATACCGGAGCCGCTTCCTCCTGCTGGATCCAGACAGATACCTGGATCATCTGACTGTTCAGTGAATTCTCTGAATCTCTGGTATCCCGACGTGAGTCGTGTAGAGAAGCCGGAATCCTACAAAGGTGAGGTGAGCGAGGTGTACAGATCTGCAAAGGCAAACAGCCGTAACTGCTTACTTGTAAAGTAAGCAGTTACTGCTGTTTGTCTTTCGACGGGGCACTGCGTTACGTGATCATATTATTATCGTCTGCTTTGCCCACCTGTCCGCCAGTCGCCAGGAGACCCATTCACTCACCTAATAACAAGATAATCTTACACCGCTAAAATATCCTGGAATAAACTGGGTCCGCCAGGGAAAACCTGAGGCAAATATGACATTGTGGCACACCCATCAAACACCTGGTTCATTAAGGTAAAGAGCAGGTGTGGTTAAATAATAATAAGACCCGCACCGGCATAACGTGGCGAAAAAACACCACAACAAAACCGACGCCATTTTATAGACCTGTCAAAACATTTCAGATTGTATATATAATTAGGATGTTATTTTAATATTTTTATTTTGACGTGAAATAATCGCTATGGCATTATCACCGCTGGCGACTATACCCTTTGTCCTGCTAGGTTTGCATACATAATAGACGTTTTTAGCTGGATTCGAACCAAATTAAATACCGCTGATAACGATCAAATATAGCCCGTAGTGAATGCTCGGGTAATCGAATAACCCAATTTTAGAAATGTCAGTTTTTCATAAGTAATAAACTAGTTTTTGTAGTTTAATAAATCTGAAAGTTGCGTAAGCAAGTCCTGCTTTAAAATGAATGAAAAACGCTCACTAAAGACTCAGCAGTATACGCATTATCTTGCATATGTGTATAGACGACAATGCCCCCCTAATCCATATTCACCGTAAAATATATCTTTAATATTACAGACATAGTTTCAAAGTTGCTTATGATATTATACCATATTTTTTTATTATAATAAGGTCATACAAAACATACTTTTGCAAGCTTTCCGCCAGTGTCTACTTTCAACTTGTTTGTAATATTTATGTTGTTTAACCAAAAAATTATTAGGTTTTTATTGGAATACAATTATTTGAATGGTGCCTCGCAATACTGCTAAGCAAAAAATTACCGCAATTTTAATGGTGTCATAGTTTAATTCAAAGGAAAATTAATTAAAAGATATACTATTCATCATATTATACATGCATGATTCAGTTCGGACACACTATTTCTCTAACATTTATTTTTCACTTTACAAATGTTTAATTTTATGTAAGCTATTTTTGTCTATGTATATAATTTAATGTATTTAAAGAAATAAATATATAAGGATACACATTAATTAAAATAAAATTGTACGTGATTAAATATTTGGCTTGTTGCCCATAAAAACGAAACAGCTTTTCTAAAAAATGATCAATGTGTCTTATCGTATAGTCTATAGGTTCTAATTACTTTTTGATAATTTGATTTTAGTCTATATGCGTGTGATGCAATGTTATAAATTAATTAAATTATATTAACTATTATATAGTGTATTATTAATTAAATTACAAATATAATACAAGTTTTGTGCGGCAATCACAACAATTCTGATGCAGGACCAAGTCTAGTATTCCACCCCCGACTAACTCTTTATTCAGACATAGAATCAGTTATTCGGAGTAGAATCTGTGCTTAATCTCTAAATGTGCTTAATCTCTAAATGTGCCTAATCTCTAGATGTGCTTAACCTTTTCACTACCATACGTGACGGAAATTTCCGTCGTCATTCGTCAATGAACGTAACCATAAAATGACACAAATTTTCGTCAAATATATACTACATTTATGTATTTTTCGTCATTTGACGCTGGAAATTGCGTTAGCGATTCCAGCTTCAAATGACGAAAAATAGAACTCCTACACCAGTATATCTGGATCATGGCATGCACCCCGGCCTAGAAGTCAAAGGGTTAATCTGTGTTGTTTTCAAATGAAGCAAAGTAATTTTTAACCGCCTGAAGAGAGACACAGCTTCAAAGGAGGGAAGTGAAATTTTTTTAATTAATAAGTTTTAAGTGCAAACCGCTTAATATTATTAATATTATTATTTGTTCCAGAATTTGTTGAGTAATCCCGAGATCAAGGAAAGACCAGCTGCAATCTCCGCCTGATGTCTGCCGATGCACACCGACAACATCTCTTTGAACTAGTTGATAAACCTGCGGGTTTCTGTTCTGTGGACACTTCTGTTTCGGAAGCACTCGGAACATACAGGGATCGTGCTCTGGGATGCTGAGTGTCACCAGACAATGTAACACTCCCGTCAAATACACTGACAAGCTGCTACCCACAGGCTACTCTGCTGACCAGTGAAGTGTCCACTCCGGTGTCCACTGAATGTCCGGCAGGGTTATAATCCAGAGAGCTAGGTGCTGAGATGTGGTCATCAACCGGTCATAACTGGCCGCTGGCCGTCCATACACATTAATTACCAGCCCTCCCCCACCACCACAGCAACCGGGACTAAAGTGAAAACAGTGGCGGACTTAGCAGTAGATGGGCGTGAAAGTCCATCAATCTACACCCGCATTGAGGGGGTGAGCATCATCATTCCATCATCAGCAGCAGAAACAGCAGCAGCAGCAGCTAAGAATAAAGTTGTAAAACAGTGAAACTTGTGCATATTTATTCAGCCATGCCTCGCCCGGGCAAGAGCACGTATAGCGACCAGAAGCCGGCGTATTCCTACATAGCACTGACAGCCATGGCCATCCAGAGCTGTCAGGACAAGATGATGACGCTGGCTGAGATCTATAAGTTCATCATGGACAGGTTCCCTTATTACAGGGAGAATACACAGCGATGGCAGAACTCACTGAGACATAACCTCAGCTTTAATGATTGCTTTATTAAGATACCCCGTAGGCCAGACAGGCCGGGTAAGGGCAGTTACTGGGCGCTACACCCCTTCTGTGGCGACATGTTTGAAAATGGAAGCTTCCTCAGGAGACGGAAGAGGTTTAAGACGATGCTGAGAGCTGCTGCTGCAGCCTCCCATCCTCATCTCCACCATCATCAGCACCACCAGCCTAACCATGGTCACGTCATGGGACATGCTCATCAACAGTCTGCTTCATCTGACCCTCTGAAGGCTAGCCTGGAGACGTCTGCAGCCTTCCTGCAGTACCACCAGGCTAAGGTGCGGTTACAGAGTCTAGCTGCCTCCCACTACAACCCCTACAGCCATGTGGGGGCTCCTGCTCCAACAGTGACCACAGCACCTCCATCTGTACCTCTCACCACCTCTTCGCCTCCAACTACCAAACACTCCTTCACCATAGAGAGCCTGATGGCCCCGGACAAAAACTCTAGCTCTGCCGGGTGCAACTCTACACCTTCCTCCGCGTCAGAGGAGGTGCTGGCCGGAGCGGCGGCGGCCACGGCGGCGGCACTGGCCGTCCGCGGACTGGCGGGGTACGGGGCGGCCTACCCCCCGGGCACTGAACGCTCTATGAGAGAGGAGGCTGCTCTACAAGTGATGGAGGCAGAAAGGGCGGCCGCCCTCAGGGTCGGTGACTGCGGGGGCTGCGTGCACCCCGGCGCCCTGCAGCCGCACCCGGCCCGCCACGCCGCCCTGCCCTACCCCCTGAAACCCTCAGCTCTCCCTCTGGCCCTCGGGGTGTCGTCCTCGGCCCTGCAGTCTCCACCCTCGGACCCTATCACGGCGCCTCCTCATCACCCGGTCACACACTCATCCCTACACGTCTCCACCCCGGCTGGACTAGCTAGGCACCCCCTAGCCCTACATATGGCACCCCCGCCGTCATTCTGCACCGGCCCTCTACTAGCGCCACTACGCGGTGTGCACTGACATCACAAACAATGGTAAAACTCAATCCAACAAAAAACAGATTCCGAGCGAACGTTGTGCTGACGTCGAAGACGTCAGCACAACGTTCGCTCGGAGTCTGTTTTCAATTGATATTAATCGTATTATTATTATTATTATTATACACATATTGTTATTATCTCATTGGACACACTTCTGTGGTAGAAAAGCGTATATTTGACATTTTATTTCGCCTGGCTTGTACACACGCGTGCCATAGAGGTCACACGCTTTCGCCTTCTGTTGCTATAGGTAAAGACTACATGTCGCCATATTGTAATAATATCGTCAATTAAAATTGTAAGAAGTATACAATTTGCATTGTAGGCCTACACTTAGCTAGGCAATATACGTGTGTGTAAATTATTGTGACAATAGTCAAAGGACGATAATTATAATAATAACGTTAGGCCTAAAACACATCTATAATATTCATAATCATATATTTTTTGTCGCATCAATTTATTCCAAATTTAATATTTTATTTAGAATCTGGTAATGTGCACAATAAATTAATTTTGTTAAGATCATAGAGAGATGAAAGCTGGAATAATTAATTAACTTGTTTGCCTAATTATAAACTGCCATCGTCATTGTTTTTCAATGGCACCGCCAATATTCCTATATATAATATAAATAATTCAGGGGCTTTATTATTTTAAATTGAAAATAATGTTATATCCCATTTTTCCTGACCATTCCAGACTGCAGTATTGATATCACATGACAATATACTCTCGTTGAAAAATGCATACTGTAGTAACAGGTCACTTTTCAAGTGAACAGTTACCGCTGTTTGCCATTGCACGGCAGTATCTTAGATACACGGGTCAATTTAACAATAAGCTAACGACGACTATTTCTGCGTTTAGATTCCGCCAGTCCTTATTGTCATGCATTAGGAAAGGCGTTGTCGACCGATACCCTCCCTGATCGTGAATTAATGAAGTTATTTGACATGTGGACACACAACTGATACTTCACTCAACCCAATAAGCTACTTGTGCATTCCACCCATCCTCCAATCAACCGAGAAGCTATCACCTTATTTATCAGATTCGTTTTCTGAAAACGACAATAATTATTGTGATATTTTGATTCAGAATATTTGTATTTATATAATATTAATGTTTGCTTTAACATGTCTAAACAAATGCAGGTTCATGCATGTTGATACAATAACAGCAATCTCATATTATTAACAAATATCTGAGATTAACATCCTCGCAGCGTGCCATAAAAATCACATTGAGACATCAATTTAGCGTTTTGGACAGTGCTAATAAATTGATATCCTGAATTGCCAGCGGCAATAGTGGGCATGGAGCGCAATGGGACTGCTAGCGTACAACCTGGGATATAGGGGGGGGGGCGGGAAGGGTCCTCTCCTCTCCCACCCCCGCGGGGGGTAATTAATCTGACCACTGTCCAGTGACAATGTCCAGTGACAAATGTGCAGTTTGCGGTGAGTAGCGGCGATGGAGTGATTCACTCCACACGTGTAAGAGTCTGCAATTATTCCTGCAAACTATACTGTCCTCCAGGCTGGAGTGGTATTAGGAGGAGCTGCCGACCCTAGCAAACACAAAACATTCGTATAACATTTATACAATGTCGGCCCGCGCTGGGCCGACGTTGTATAAATGTTATACAAATGTCTTGTGTTTGCTGGGCAGCATTTTGGTGGAGAAATCACTGGTCATTTAGATGGTTTTGTTTGATTAGCTGTAACCACCTTTGTCATTTTGTAACGTGATACCCTATCTCTGGGGTGTGGTTTAACAACACATTCACGTGTCAGCTGGCGAGTGGGGTGTATTCATTTGGGAAAATAATGAGCGGGAAATGTGGCAATTTTTTATTTGATAAATAAAAATATGACTGAGGTTATCGGAGTTGGCATTATATCTAAAAAAGTGTGGTATTATATTATAACATATTATAATATTATATACCTCATGTGTGTTACCACACAAAATACTCAGACAAGTGAATTGTTAATCTTTGTCTTTCTAAATCTCCAGAGTATTTGTCATTATTTAAAGCCTGACTTCTTACCGCAATTTGCAGTTTTAAATATTAACAGAAAAAAATTCTATTATGAAAAATAACATCTCACAATTTATTTGATAAACCCTTTCAGCGCGGGGACTGTCTTTATACGTCAGATTTTGACGTCTAGGCTTGAAGACAGTCCCCGCAGGAAGGAATTTAAAAAAACTAAAAGAATTGACACAATTACAATGCCCGTATAACCTGACATAGGTATTCAAATGACACGGAAAAAGCCAATTAAGACATTTCTGAATTGAAAAAACCCTTCGGTCTCCATGGTTTTTACAAAAATATCTCAGCGTTGTATGGATTAACAATAACACAAAATATTTTACCAATTTAAAATACATTGTATTTTGACATTTATTTCAAACCGTGCTAAACCAGGCCTAGGAAGACAAATCGCGCTGATGCCCAGAATGTCATTTCTAGCTCTGTGGAGTATGTGTTTGTGGTCATTGTATCATCATCATGTTCTGTTATGTTCTCTTCTGTTAAGGTATGTTTTCATTATAATAAATATAAAATATACAGAATTCGTTGAATTAATATCTTACCTGAGTGCCCAGAACAACAGCCAAATATATTGATATATTTTACTCCCCCAGAAATATTAACTATTGCTGCATCATAGATAATGATAAATTTAGAAATTTATTTTAAATGTATCACATCATTATAAATGAAAACCCCTATTATACTTTACTAATATTATTATTTATTGTGATAAAAAACTTACATGTGATTTCGTATATTTTGGCAAGTATTATACAATAAAAGGATATATATTAAAATGAAATAAAAAAAAAAAAAAAATATTAAATATACGGGACATAACAATGATCGCCATTTTATTATTATCATCCGGCAATTTAATTAGAAAAAATGCCTTTAACTAATATGGTTTAAAATACCCATCAAGATTGTGGCTGCTATATGTTAAGAGGGGTCGTTTCTTCTCACGGTTATATATATTTGGAATTTATCTAGAATACATAATAATAAACCACCTAAAGCTACATCTATATCCCGAATATTATAGGTCCGTCTTCAGACATACGGAATTCTAAAGTATTATATATTATATTTTCCTTTTTATATATTAAAAAAACGAACCTATTCAGGATTAAAAAGGTTTCATTAACTTCATTACTTGTGATTAGTACGTCACTAAATATATTTATATTTTATTTCCGGCAAGGCTCTAAAATTCACATGCATTGTTAAATATAATGGGAATTTATTTGAATTTGTAACAAATATAGTGTTAGCTAAAATTGAATTCTAAAATTTAAAGGCGCCCGGCAAAAATGGGACCTCTAACAAATGTATGCTAGCGTGATGGCGGCCCGCCATGCTCAACGGTAGGCCAACATTACGGCAACATCCTCTGCGAGGAGAGAGATCACCATGGAGATAGCATTAAGCTAACGGGGGGAGGCGGTCTGCCAGGGGGTCACTTGTAACTGGGCCACTTACAACCTGCCACAACCATGTAACGGGCTGTCCGGCGGCGTCCGAGGCCGCCTAAATGGGCAGTGGTCAAACATGAGGTCAAGCAACCCTCTCAGTCCACAACTGACCAAACCTCTCAGTCCATACCTGACCGCTCTGAATACAAGGTTTCATTTGAAATTACTTATCACAGATTTTACATCGCGTTTTTGTATGACCGTGGGCGGTGTTTTCACGTTTCATGGGAGATACAATATTAATTCTTGATCTCGTGCACGCTGCGTGATCCCGGGCCGGGATACACCAGCGTCCCTCATGCTTGCCCCGGGATATCCACATCGCCCCAGAAGCCACTGCGGGGGAAGTCACGGGGCGGTCCCGCCGGCCAAAATGGCCGCCATAAATCCGGGTCGGCTTCACAATGCCAATCTGCTCCCCCCGCGCTCACTCTGAATCCGGTGGATCCCCGGAAAACACGGAGTGCCGATCCAGTGCTGGGGTAAAGCAGGGCCGACAGCACGGAGATTGGCCCAGCTTTGTAGCAGCGTTGGCTAAGATCATCGCGATTTCTCTTTTTCGCGTCGCCCTAGGCCCGGCAAACGCGATATGTTTAACCAATGCTGGTTTAATGCTGGCCGACCGTCTACGACGGTGGGCCAACATTAAAACAGCATTGGTTCGGCCACTCACGCGTGCCATGAGAAGAGCTATCCCAGCCTATCATATTTCACAGCCTTTTATCTCCGCCAGTTCTCCACCCATATTATTTCTCGCGCCTGCTACGAGAAACCATGAGAGCGTTTGACAAGGAATAAATAGCGCACACTCTCAGAAAAATATAAGCGCGCCTAAAAGTGCTCTGGGGTCCAGACAGTGTTCAAGGGTGGAATTCATAGGTTATTTTATAGGGTGTAATTTAGACGTGGTAACACATGAACAGTTTCTAAATGTGTTACATTCTAGTGCTTTTTTTTGCAAAAACTTTAACAGAAATGTAACAGAAATAGGACATGTTGATTTAGTGTTCGCACTATGTGTAGTAGAGCACGCACATTCCTCCCTATTAAAGATTATTTTGGGCCCATGCCATTTTTCGAAGCTGCAATTTTATTTAGAATGCGGCTGATGTGTAAGATTAGCTCGGACAAATTTATTTGTCAATATTATTATTTCATTAAACCCGACCCCTAAATATTAAAACATATAATTTTACATTTTCAACTTTATGTCGTGGATGTATGTATATCGAAGTCTGTAATATTTTGTAATACGTTTTCTCATTCTACACACGTGCAGTACTTTACCATATTTCATGGGAGTAGAATTAGGGCGAAATTATCTATTAAGATTATCCATTATGTCGATTTAACACTTACAGCGCTGAAGTATCATTGTTTAAATTATGGGGAAGTTTTTTTTTCAATTTGAAATCATCATAAATGTCTTAGTTAGCTCTATCCGGTTTATTTGAATACCTATGTTATGGATGTACGACAATTATAATTATTTTAATTCTTTCAGCGCGGGTATCGTCTTCTGTAGACGTCAGATTCTGGGCCCGTATTCTCGTACAAGTTACGATATATCGTAGGCTTCTGATTGGTCGAGATGGCCATCTCGACCAATCAGAAGCCTACGATATATCGTAACTTGTACGAGAATACGGCTCCAGATTCTGACGCATAAAGACGATCACAGCACTAAAAAGGTTAAAACCGTATAAATTGTTGTTTCAACCATCTTCATTTTTATTATATTCCACTGAATTAGCTGTTTTTTGTTAACACAACGAAAATGAAATTCGCTGTTTTTTGTATACGATGTATAACATACGAACCCCCTCCCCCCCTCGTTTGTTTTATCCACTTGCAATTGTGTCTCGCTATCGCCATCCACAACTTCAAGCTGGCAAAAAATACTTAATTATCTACAATTTAAATTCAAATATTTGCCAATCTTGCAAATATTATCGTCACATTCCGTTCAAATTGTATTGAAAAACATATAAAAATAGAGAAAAAACTTAGCCGTCGTCGTTACTTTAAACGTTAATTTCATGTAATGTGGCAACGATAAACATAATTACAACGGTTATCTTTCATTTGGCATTCAAAACGACAAAAAATGTGCATTTCTAATTACGCGATGACAGCGCCGAAGACAAATATAATTATTGTCGTCAAATTAATTAACATGACGGTGTTTATTTATCTCCATGCGGGTCTTCAACTTATCTTATCAATATTGCAATAATTATAATCACATTTTAATTTTTGTAAATTTTCCCCAAATATATAGCTCGCGCATGAAAAATGAAATAGGTGAAAATAATGGGTGATAAATGGGTAATAATATAAACTCGTTCGGGCTTCCATGAAAATTTGTAGATTACAAAAAAAATAATAAAATACTTTTAATATTTGTCTTCTATTGTAAACAAATAACACAATTCAATTTGTTATTAACCTTTTAAGCGCGGGTGCCGCATATATTCGGGGTTTTATTTTTTATTAGCACATTAGGTACCACCTTTTAAAGATAAAATGTGACATCCATAAGCAATATTTGAAAACAGTTGACCTCCATTTTGTCAAATCTGAATAATTTTCACTCACTTGAAGTTGTGGATCGCGTCAGCGAGACACAACTTCAAGTGGGTGAAAATTCAGATTGAATAATTTGGCGGTTAAAGGGTTAAATGAGTAATAATTATCTTCTTGTGAAAATGAAATCCAATATGCACATGTACATCCACTGTGCTTTAAAGCTATATTGTTTTATTCATGATTCGATATTTTTAATGTATTGTTGACTGTACAAGCGTCTCTTTCATGAAGGAGTACATACTATTTATTATTAATCTAAATATCATTATCACCATTTTGACATCTGACATTACAATAGTTTTTACAACTTTTAATTACTTAGAAGGCATGTAGTATATAGATATTATAAGTTTTATTTTATTTAATATTGTTTTTTTATTTAATATTTATTTATTATTGTATCGCTAACTAAATCCACAATATTAAGAAACTAAAAATTACCTATCTTTTAGACACATTTCATTGTTTTTTTCGTGCTATATTGTAACAGACAGACAGACAGACAGACAGATATTTTATTGACAGAAATAAAAGTCATTACAGACTTATTTGTCATAGTAATAAGAGAGATATATGTACATGTATATACAAAAATGTTAGTTTGTTAAAAGCATATAAGACAATATACATGGTATGATAAACAACTAAAATCATGCTAGGTGGCATTGCCATAATAAAAACTGGGTATTTCGGTAATACAAATGACTACTTTTTAAAATAAAATTAAAAGGCATAGCCAAGATAACATGGGGGTCTATCATTTTGTTTCCCGCACCAAAACCAGACATTTGCAGTTCTGAACTACAAAATATATATATTTTACTCATTACAATTTGTGTCTCGCTGCCGCGACGCACAACTTGAAATGACTAAAAATACTCGAATTTAGTAAATAGGTAGCATAGTATCGCAGTGACACGTATGTAAATCACATTTGAAACTCAAAAAACTGGTTTTACAAGTGTTGCTAAAATACAGACAGTCCATTAATGTCGACATCAGGGCTCTAAGGGTTAAAAGATCAAATAATATAACTGTAGCCGCGATTGGAACACTGAGGGTTATCAACAAAATATTATTAGGGTGATACTTGTATGGGTATTTATTACTGGATGTGTTATAGGTAAATCTAATTATACCTCGTCCGCGTGGTGACGTGGATTATTGACTTAACCCTTTAGGCGCGGATTTATTTTTGTATAAACGATGGAGACCAAAGGGGTTTTCTCAATTTAAAAACATGATAAATGTCGTTGTTAGCTCTTTCCGCTTCATTTGAATAGCTATGTTATGGGTCCGCGGCCATTAGAAATATTGTTATTCTTTCAGTGCGGGGGCCGTCTTTATACGTCAGAATCTGACGTCTGCAGACGTCAGAATCTGACGTATAAAGACGATCCCCGCGCTGAAAGGGTTGACTGTTGTATAAAATTAATTATTTGATATAAGGACTCCCTGCTGACTCTCACTCAGCTTAGGCTTGTCCTAAGCTGCTTATAGAAACAGGGGTTAGTAGAATTGAACGACAAATTTATTTGATTGAACATTTGTCATTCAGTATACATCATGAAATTCATTGATTAACATACAGTATATATATAATTCCAGGAGGAAGTTACAAAATCATTAAAATCTATCATTCACCTCACACCAACACATACCATGTCCTTTAAAGACCAACAGCAGCAACTATGATCTCTAAAGTGCTGATATATTTGTGTATAAACCACGGAGACCAAAGAGTTTTGTCAATTCGTAATCATAATAAATGTCTCAGTTAACTCTTTCCGCTTCTATACCTATGTTATGCAGGATGTCCATCAGTATAAATATTTTATCTTTGTAGGGGATCAACTTCAGACATCAGAATCTGACGTCAGTAGACGTCAGATTCTGACGTCTAAAATCGGTCCCCCGTGCTGAGAGGGTTAAGTAAACAGACACTGGTCTTTGTCTTTCCACAGTATTTTGTAAAGTGAATAGAGAAATAATTGAGAAAACAACATTTTTAGTATAAAATTTGCAACAGTTAGGTCATTAAACCAAGACGTATCACGTAAAAGCACATTTACTTGCGAGTTTTTTGTCAAATATTTATTGGTATATAATTATTTGAATGTGTAGAGAGTCAATTGTTCATTCCTTGGTATTACTTTTACGATATAATAGGTTGTACTCTCATAGCAATGCGTATATATATAATTATAGGCTAGGCAGTGCAACACGGCATCAAACAAATCCACGGGTTTTGATGTTAATAATGATGTGTTTTAACAAGTATGGTACTCTACTCCCGATGAATTAAACAGTGACTCAGTCTCTCACATGACGGGATGAGCTTACCAGCGTTCGTCTTTTAATTGTTATTTAAAAATGCTATAATTGGACGGTGAATTTCCTTGCATGCATGCAAGTATTATAGCAGTCTTGTGTGTGGATATGTCTGGCATAATGCAGATAATTTTCTTTATATCGTAATCTTGATCAACCGTAAACTTAGGATCTATAGGTCAGTTTCTGGAAGAGTACCCCGGAGTCCTCTGTATGAATTGGTCATTTGAGTGATGCCAGTGACAGGCTTTTCAAGGTGCAAGCGTAATCTAGTGTAACATTATTACATATTATGACAGAGAAATGAGATGGATTCTTATAGTGTTCATTCTAGCACCTTTTGGCTGTCCAGCAGACACGAGACGTTTAATGCTGGGTTGACGTCGAAGACGGCGGGCCAACATTAAAACAACATTGGGTGACCGCCGCGTGTTTTCCAGATGGTAGACGGCGTGGGTGTTAGTACCGCTTGGAAGTACCGCTTGGAGGTACCGCCTGGAATTACTCCATGGCCTGACGTACCCCGCTCTCCCGCGCCTGAGCTTTACTATCTCTATGGCCTAAGGTACCCCGGTCTCCCGCGCTTGGAGCCGGATGACGGGTGTAAGCCAAGCATGCAGGAGGACGCATATCATGGTCAATCCGGATCGCTCCCAGCGATCTCTGTCTGTCATGATGGACCAGCGCCTAAATCTGGACAAATCCCGCCCGGATTGCACTCCAAGACTGTCCATTATACGCCCCCCCCCCCCAGTGTGCATGACTTCACGCCAAATGGACAGCGTGTGTGAAGCCACGGACGACACAGGGACAGCCCAGGACCCTCATCCAGACATGTGCTCCCTGCTTCACGGACTACATATTAAGCACTGATCAGCACCTCTCGCAGACATTCTCCATGCTTGTGCGCCCATGATGTGTTCTGGCTGAAACCCCATCACGCAGAATAAATTATATTTCAATTTTGATGTAATGCACTATTATTTCTATCCGATCCCAATGTTTTGGCTGTAATTTTCATCCACACCGACTCTTCAATCGCTCGTGATTAACGGCTCAGTGGGGATGAAAATGAGAACATTCGGATCTATGAAATCTAAACTGACGTGCCCACATACACTGATTTAGTGAATGGTATGGAACTTGGGTTCGAGACCAGAAACACTGCACACGACAGAGTTGTAATTGCTTAATGATCTGACGTCACAAGTCCTGGCTAGTAAGTGATTCGTATACTTTTACAAGTGCTATATATACCTTTCTATATATGTTTCCTCTCCGCTGTAATGGTGGCGCACGTCGCGCAGTGTGTATCACATACAGGTCAATTTATATTATGTGCATCATTTAATATTTTCTGAAGATATGTGTAGATCTAGATGAAATGTACCTAAATCGTCACCTCAGAGATAAAGGGTCTTAACTGCCACTCTCTGAGTGGCAGTTAAGACCCTTTATCTCCGAGGTGACGAAATATAGGCTGTTTTATGGCTGCAGTGCCGCCATCTAGTGCAGGTGTTATCAATATCATGCCACTTAAGGGGTTCTGCAATATACTAGTGAAATATCTACTATATATTATATTATTATCATACTGTTAATTTGTCAGCCAAAATAATATAATGCCCCAATATATATGTACGTCTGTGACATAATAATTATTGTTGAAATAAAATTACTCTAATGTTCAAAAGGCTCTATCTTTTCTTATTTGACACCGTTCCACCGCCAACAACACAATTTATTTCATTCTAATAAATTCAGTGTTTTTTCAAGATTATTTTATTTTTTTGCGATCTATAATTGTCATAGAAGTGCTCGTTCTATTTAAGATCATTTTGACAATACGTAAATTAATTCAATTTTCTAAATATTAATCAAATTGAATTAGTTTTATTAATTTATTTTTTTATTCAAAATCATCGTTAAAAATAGGCCTGAATTGCATGGGATGGAATAAGTCGATTTTAAGATTTAATTCACTATTTAAAGTATGTGTTTTTTTGTTCTACTTTTTGATATTTTTGTATTTTTAAATTTATTTCAGATTAATTCTATATCTCAATATACACATGTACACAATGTGTTATTTTAACAATTTTGTAAAATAATTGAAATGC
>OZ024908.1:16709985-16807905 GCA_964017125.1 Flabesymbios commensalis
TAATTTATTTTTTTATTCAAAATCATCGTTGAAATAGGCCTGAATTGCATGGGATGGAATAAGTCGATTTTAAGATTTAATTCACTTTTAAAGTATGTGTTTTTTTGTTCTACTTTTTGAATTTTTTTATTTTCAAATTTATTTCAGATTAATTTCTATATCTTAATATACACATGTACACAATGTGTTATTTTATCAATTATGTAAAATAATTGAAATGCTAGTGTACAACATCTTCTCGCATTATATTAACAAAAAATTCATTATGTGAATATATATATATATATATATAATATAGGCCTATTGCTTTCTAATGATATATTCATATAGCAGCGGTAAATTATATTTCGTAAGCGCACATAAAATCAATCAATGAGCGCTCAAAAAATCAACAGAACCGGTAGAAATAGACATTTCCCGGATAGTTAAGCACTGTCGTATTTATCTATACGCTCGGAGGAAATGTCTATTTCACAATGAGGAAGGCGGGTTCATCTTTTTGCCGCCCCCAGCGAAAATGAAACGTCAATACGATGTTGAATTAAGGCTGAATGATCGTCAAAGACGGTGGCCCAACATTAAATCAATTTTCATTTACGCGCAGGTGGACTTTACCTGAGTACGTTGCCGCCCTTCGCTCCCCCCTCCCCCCAGGGCCCGCTCTAACACCGGGTATTTGGGCACGTGGAGACTCATCAGCGGCTACTTAGTCAGGCCTAATTGATAATCAAGATAGCATCAGTTGGAAGGACGGGCGGACTGACAGCTTCAATAAGGAGGGCTACAGATCTTCACGTAGATAGGGCGAGGCGGAGAGAAACTCACACCAGCTCAGCTGACACCTCATGCCCCGTGGCGACATAAAAGGTCTACCCGTGGCTCCTGACACCTCCCTTCCCCCCCCCCCCCCCTCATACTAAAAACAAAAATAGGAGATGTGACTTTATCCCAAATATACGTAAATCCATTTTAAATTACAAATTAGGGCATGTGTTGCAGTATTGTTTAAGAGTTTTTTCGGCTGAAAAAATCTGTTCAAGCCTTCAGGGTTGCTGGGATATCTATGTCGTAATGTAATTGATATCAGAGTGATTGAAAAGGTAACGGGTGATTTATTTGCCTTACACTCTCACACTCGTTTGCAGGCCATATCATGATGTCATCTTTTGAAATTCGAGTGCCCTCTTGCCTGAGAGCACAAGTGCCCTGTAGGACGGGCGAGTGCACGCTGTAAACCCCAGAGGTAAATTCATTAACCCTCGCCACTGCATCGCTTTCGTTGGCGCTTTAATTATCGCCTTCGTGTGGAGCAGGTTTTCTACCAGAAGGATTTAAAAATACTTGGCTTTCGAAGTAAAAACATTTTTGAAAATGCGCATCGCGGTTGCGGGACACACATTAAATTGAGGTTTCAAATAGATAATCCACGTGACTGAAGTGTCAGTGATGAAATATATACAAATAAGCCTCAAAAAATACTTGTAAATTGTAACACGATTATAATAATAATATAGTGTAATAAAATCATAACTTATACAAATATTAATTCTGATATTCACCAACGGACAATGTAGCGATATAATTAGCTTACTGTTTATCATATAACTTTTTCTTGTTTATTACTAGTATTTTCAACGACAAAATGATTTATAAAGGTAGTTACTATGTTACAAATCTCTAAAAGTGGAATATTTCAATGACTGTAAACTGTCAAATGATTCAATTGAAATATTTTGACCATATAAAATTTAGTGCGCTAAGTTATATATATATAAATATATCTAAGTAATATATATAAATATATATATATATATGCAATAGATATTTGTACCCATTTTATGTTGCGCTCGCTACCGCGAACCACTTATAGGAATTACTTAAATGTGTACATATTGAATCATGCCAATCTAGAGATTAAACGCTCATCATTCCTTCAAATTTTCTTGCTTGAAGAAAAACTAAAAAGACCGAAAACAGCTATAGTACATGAAGGGTTAAGACAGTTTGAGAGCAACGGCAGCCTCCAAGCGCCGCACAGTTTTATAAGTGACACGCCTCTAGCAGGGGAGGGGTTCGATCACCACCGCGGCACCTCCCACAATCCCCCGCGGCTTTTGTATGGTAATGCGGGGCTCGCCGCTGACAACCCGAGGATCGAGGAGAATTCTACAAATATTGGACTTGTAACTGTGCAGATTAAGAGCTGTTACTCCTTGATTACTCAGTGACCAGGCAACGTTGATCCAATGCTGGGGTAATGCTGGGCCACCGTCGCAGACGGTGGCCCAACATTAAACCAGCATTGGATCAACGTCTATATTTGATGGTACACCACACCAGCAAACACGATATGTTGACCCAGTGTTGATTTCATGTTGGGCCAGCATCACAGACAGTGAGCCAACATTAAGTCAACATTGGGTCAACACCTTTTGTTTTCTAGGACTATGTTGTCGGTAAAAACTAAACACAGTGACTGGTCACTCTCGAAGTGAACAGTTACCGCCAGCTGTGTTTGGCATCGTGAATCGTGAGTTGTGTCGCGAGGGGGCGCCACGTCGAGGGACTTTTCTCACAGTGAATTTAATACACTACATTTTATAGAATATCAAAATTTAATTCATCAGTTTACAAAAATTATTATTTTACACTCATTTTTTTTATATTAAAAAAAACAATGACAGGACTATTTTGATATAGAACTCTAGTTTTTACAATCTTCAGAATTATATTAATTTAGGCAAGATACAATACTTTACATATGACCTTTAGCGACTTTAACTCTTTCAAGCCTGAATTTACTATTGTCATCTTTATACACTACAAGCCGCGAATTGCTGCAGCAATTCTCGACTTGTAGTGGATGAAGATGGTTTGATGTGGTTGAAAAAATTATAGAAAATTGTCATGTTCTGGTAAACCAGCTTCATGGAAATTTCAATTCTATTACCCATGCATAGTTTTAGGAAAATTAAGTCTGTTTTCAGGGATGTAAAGTGATGCTTTAATGCATTGTGAGGGCTTAAAAGGTTAAATGACGTTTTGTTTAGTCAGAAATTTTCAGCTAGCGGAATTTTATTTTTATCTTTTTTGTTTTTTAAAATCAAAAGTTAACTATTGCTTTATTTGTTGTCAAAGTTGCCTATAAACTGGAGCAAACCAGATTTTGTTGAAAGTCGAATAAAAAGTGAACATTCAGCATTAAATCATTAATATGCAGCGGTACCTCAAATGTACACGAAAAGAATAATATTTTGGGCAAATAATTTGTTTTATTGTTTTGTTGAGGTGTCGGAAAACTGCCGAGCACTTATTTCCAATGATGACGTATATTCCTTACAAACGTCACCGGTCATCGTGTTCATATAATTTCCGCCATGAACATGAACACCTCGTCATTGGTCACATTGTTCACAGGACTTTGATCAGAGAGCTGACTGATTAGAATATCTATCCATGTCAATCTCAATATCACAGCTTGCATTGTTGGTTATTAATTCCCCCTTCTATGCAAACTCATTTACACACTCAATTTTAAAAATGGCAAAACATAGACAGTGTTTTTCCGATATATACTTCAGAATTTTCAGGATTATATCAATTACAAACTTACAAATTATCTTGCAATGAACCTTTAAATAAATGCTTTGTTGAAAACCGGAAATATTTGCAAATTATATTCAATATTTATGTTTCTTTAAGATTATAATTTACGTATTAAAATTGGTAGATATATTAATAGATAGATCGTTTATTTAATCAGAAAACAGCACATTAATATACATGTACAAAATGCAGGTGATAATATTGAAACAAATACTTGTAGCTCTACAATATTATTATAATAAAAATATATGTCAATCTTGCGCTAAATTAGCCCAGTTCCATGCATTTCCTCTCGCATAACTCGTTCAGTACATTCGTTGCCACCAATGCAAATACTGTACTATGACTTGGTAAGGGGGAGGGGGGGAGTTGCACGGCAGAATTGTGGGCGGGTTCTTGCTGCCAAAGGGTTAATCTAGGTCTGGGGTCAGGGCTTAACACGTCATGATGCCATAGAGAAGCAGTACATGACCAGAATACTGACTGGGAAAACTCAAGGTTAGTGCGGCCCAATGCTGGCTCAATGGCGGGCCAGCGCCTCACACTCTAACCCTTCGTTTGGCCAGCATTGGTCCTCACCAGCTTTGAGTTTTGCCCTACCCCCCCCCCCCGCCGCGCCTGGTTGGCAGCCCGATCATAAACAAATCTGTTATTTGTCGCCCTAATCTTCATTCATTTGGCGGTATTTTAATAATAAATCAATCGCTGGGTATTGTGTTCCTATATTATATGCATGCAAGTATATACACGCTTTTCACACGTTTTTCTTAGATATATTTTTCAACGACACGCCTGTGTTTATATAAAATATATAATATGTATATACATTAATAATTATTTATCATGCAGTTTATATATAATTTTTTTTTTTTATAAGGTATATTTGTCAACAACACGTCCTGTGTTTATGTACATATATTCCTATTTATGTTTATATATACAATATTTTATTTAACATTATTAAAAATGATTATAATATTTATATTATATTTATATGAATTTATACATAATATTTATTTAAATAGTTATTTTACAATACCGATGGATGAGACACAACAATCAGTCTATGAACTTCTGACATGTGAACAAAGGACCCTTTCCCCAATATCATTGTTGTAAAAGTGATAGGAATAAAACACAAAAATCAAAATATCATCTTTAAATATATTCGCCATTTTAAGTCCACTCTGACCGCGTATCACCTTTACGGAAACAATTCGCGGTAATGTCTATCAAGTAAGACATGTATGTAGGGTATATAATTAAGAGCAGTGACATGAAATATCGTCTTTTCGTTGGATGGGTGTCAATAGCTACACTTTGGCCGAGTTATTAGAATCACTGTGCGGAGAATGCTATGGACTGAAACTAATCAACTTATTTAGACACGTGATTACGTTTATCGTCTGATCACACATAATACTGCTCCCATAGACTTACATGTATTATGGCCCATACGCTTAGGCCTCCCAGCATTCCTTAAATGAAAAAATATATATAAACCTATTTATTTGTTATTAATCAGGACATACTCTGTCAATAAAAAAAAACAAAAAGGGTGCTCAACGTCTGGCTTTTTCCCCATTTTCACATGGAAATATTAGGCCCTTATTTACTCTCTGATAATTGCCAATACATGGGAACTATCGAATGCAGCATATGCCTTATTACTACCAGCGTGGGAACTACATGTTATATCAATGTTTTCCGATTTCGATCCAGATTTTGAAGCAAGAAATGGTCACCCAATCTAAATGAATTAGTAACAAAATTATATGAATGTGATATTTAAACCCAAGCCTGCTGTAAATCGCAACATCTTTTAAAAAAGAAACTTTTTAATGATATGCGCGTATGAAATTGTTTACAATATTGTTCACAATTAGTTGATACATTTCGTGATTTAGGCTCGTTTTATTCAAGTAATAAAACATAATTGTTGTCAGCTTGATAATTTCAGGGTCGATTAAACCCATATACAGAGTTTTAGTCCAATAGACTATTTGTCGAAACTTCTCAATCTGGACACGTAAGAATTAAGTATATATCAAATGTACACGGATTTATGGTAATTGTTCACACTTAGTTTATAAATTTCGTGATGTGTGCTCGTTTTAATCAAGTATTAAAACATTATTGTTGTTATCATGATAATTTCAGGGTCGATTTATCCCACTTAGTGAGTTTTAGTTTAATAACATATCTATCCGGGTTTGCCAATTTAAAGGTCAAATGTACTTGACTTTTCCACGTCAGATTTAATACAATTTTGAAGATTTTTAAAGTTTATATCAGAATTGTCCAGAAATTATTGATTTATAAATGTTTTAGTTTTTACTGTAAAATTATAACTTTTGTGAACTGTTCTATGGAGTGGCATCATCTGCTGTTTCCGTCAATGTATGCGTCATATCAGGGAAATTAAAGGTGATCTATCACCCCTTATATAGTATAAATAATTTTGTGACAAATAAATCGAAGTTGCCACAAGATGGGGCACAAGCGTTTTCTTATATGGGGTGATTGGCTATCATGTAACCCTCTCAGAGGGTCACATGATAGACAATCACCCCATATAAGGGGTGGTTTGCTATCATGTGACCCTTTCAGAGGGTCACATGATAGACAATCACCCCATATAAGGACATAATTATTCATACCATATAAGGGGTGATAGATCACCTTTAATATTCAACCAATAGTATTTAGTTTGACATAGATATTCAAAGCAGTCAGCTCACTGTTCAAAATCCTGTGAACACTGGTACCAATGACGAGGTGTTCATGTTCACGTCAGAAAGTCACGTGAACACGATGACCAGTGAAGTTTGTACGTAATATACGTCATCACTAAGAGTAGGCGTTCCTGAGTGCTCGGCAGATGCTGGGAAATCTGACTGAATAATAAGAAAAATAGTAATAATTTCCTGTAAATTTAATACACCGCTGTTGAAAGAGACGGCTGATCTACTAACGCTGAATTTCCATTTTAAAATAATATAATTTTGGCCTGAATCGGCGACATACAAATTAAAAAGGGTAAAAATGACTTATCCGTTTTAGCATGTTAGTGCTTGTGACGATTTTATACGCGTTCTCATACTGCCTATTATGAATCATCTTTATAAAGATAAACAGAACAGTATTCAATGAAATTTTTGTATCCCTCACGCAATCCACACCTTCAACCCTGAAATGCTTAAAATATTTTTGTATAAGCTATGGAGAACAATGTTTTTCTTTCATTTTCTTTATCATAAATGCCTTAGCTACATGTAGTTCTTTCCGCTTCATATGAATACCTATGTCATTTATTTCTTTCAGGGCGGGGAGCGTCTTTGTACGTCAGAATCTGACGTCTCTAGACGTCAGATTCTGACGTACAAAGACGGTCCACGCGCTAAAAGAGTTAAGTGAATGAAAAATATTTGGCTTTGCCAGACATGAGGCAATTTTTTTTGGTTAATTCTCTCGAACAAATACACGTTCCAGATGGCGGTGCTGTAATTAAACGCTGAATATTCCCTTAAAAATAAGAAATAAAGATCAATTATAAAAGGATTTGAAAAAAGCGAATCGGCTGAATATTAAGCAAAAAGTTTAATTATTTAGGTTGGAAATATATTTTTTGTTTGATTATTTTGTAAAATTTACGCAATTTTATGGGGCTGTATGTGCTCCCACCCAGCAGACACGAGGCGTTGACCCAATGTTGGGCTGACGTTGGCCCATCGTCTACGGCGCTGGCCCAACATCAGCCCAACATTGGGCCAGCGCCTCGTGTTTGCTGGGCAGTGATGACGAACATTCCTGCAAAACTTCACTGGTCATCGTGCTTACATTTGCAGACGCAAACATGAACACCTCATCATTGATCACATAGTTCGCATGATTTTGAACAGAGAGTAAATATGTTTGAATATTCATGCCAAACCTAATATTACTGGTTGAATGTTAATTTCTCTGACATGATGTATATACATCGACGGAAACAACAGGCGATGCCACATTCATGAACGGCTCATTTGGTCGGTTGTGGTTCAAAACTCAGAGGTACTAGGTTCGAATCCCGTTCGGGTCGGAAGTTTGTCATCGAGGTTGTGCATATACAGTGCTCCAAACTGTCCAAAGGCCTGGAGTGTATTGTGCAATTTAAAGAGGCCTTGAACCCTGTAAAGAAACCTTGAATTCATTTCCTTCTGTCGTGATACTGCCATGATTGTGCAGAATGCGACATAACACAATGTTCACTCACTCACATTCATGAACAGTGCATAAAAAGATGATCATTTCACCAGACATTATAACAGGCAGATAGGGGTTGATATGGCCACGTTGTGCTAAGTATTGCTATGTAATGATCGTTAAATATAAGTGTCCCCACCTGGTTTAGCTGTTTGTATTCAGCTTCTCACGGAGAAATACTATTACAATTATTACTACACAGCAAACACAACACATTTGTATAACATTTATACAATGCTTTACCAACGTCGAAGACGTTGGGCCGAAGTTGTATAAATTTTATGCAAATGTTTTGTGTTTGCTGGGATATTATCCTCCATTTCTGTTATACCGCTTGTTTATTGCTTTCCAAAAAAAAAGTTTAAAGATACTATAGCCCTTCTAGTTCTAGTGAACAAATTCAAACCTTGTCAGCGGCATCCAAACTAGGTGGCGGGCTAGTTCATTTAAGGTGAAGTACAATCAGTAGAATGTGTAGCACCGACGGAGATTCGTCATTATAGGGACGTACAAATTTGTACCCGAATATCAGGTATTAAAAAAAAAAATTATCTGCCAAAATTATTGTTAAGTATATTTTCGCAAAAAATGCATTGTAGATTTTTATGATTTCACAGAAAACAGTTCTATTTATAGATCTATTATATATAATAATTATATATTCTATTTGTTATATATATATAAAATGCAAAACATTGTAAATAATTTAAGTTACATATTATTTTACAATTGAAGCGGATAGCCCCGTAGTACAGTTTTGACTGTAAACCAACGCTATCCCATTTAAAAAATGCAGTATTTAGTGACCAGCCGGCACAATACGTTGAACCTATGTTGAACTAATGTTGGTCTAACGTCGTAGTAGGGACAACGTACTGTGCCTGGTGGGTGCTCGCTTAGTATATCTGATATTTAAGTGAGTTAACCCTTTAACCGCCGAATCATTCAATTTGAATTTTCACCCACTTGAAGTTGTGTCTCGCTGACGCGATCCACAACTTCAAGTGAGTGAAAATTATTCAGATTCGACAAAATGGAGGTCAACTGTTTTCAAATGTTGCTGGTTGATGTCACATTTTATCTTTAATATATATTTAAAATGTGGTACTTAATGTGCTAATAAAAAATGAAAAAATCCGAATATATGCGGCACCGGCGGTTAAAGGGTTAATGACCATTAAAGCGCTGAAATGTTTTTATGTACACCATGGAGACCAAAGGGTTTGTTCAATTTGAAATCATCATGAATGTCTCAGTTAGCTCTTTCCGATTCATTTGAATACCTAAGTTATGGGTCTACGATGATTATGAAGATTTTTACCCTTACAGTGAGGGGATCAACTTTAGACGTCAAAATCTGACGTCTACAGACGTCAGGCTCGGACGTCTGAAGACGGTCCCCGCGCTGTAAGGGTTAATATCAGGAATACAGACATTTGTTGTGGAATTTATAAAAGAGAACGCGCTTCTTCAAAGTAATACTATTATCTACTTTATTTGGTTTATTCTAGGTGATAAAGTGCATACAGAAGACTTCATTGCACAAAAACTAACAGTATGCTTTATTTATACAAAAATAACAAACAATGATGTGGCAAAAAATATGATAAGTCACTTTTTGGGATACCGCCATCTACTTTACCTGTCATTACTGGATAATCATAATAATTGACCACTATTAAACTGTCCATGATATGTTTATTGACCATTCATGGCACATTCCCATATAATTATAAAGCAAGGTATGTGACTTGTTTGCTAGATTTTACGCACCGTATACAAGAAGGAATGGACATAAAACTACATGTACTAAGAAAAAGTTAAACTATATTTATATTCCTTCACATTAAGATATAGCTAATATTAAATTGATGCCGGTGATGATATTATATTTACTAATATCGATTTGTTCATTATAATATATTAACATTTTAAATGCCATATAATATAATAAAAATGTCCATCCACTTAAGCGTTATACATTATTACGATTCGTTGAATATGAGGAAATGTATTTAAAAATCCTCTTGGCCATCCACATACCAAAGATTCCATTAAACTGCTATTGAAAAGGTCATTATTTTAGTGATTGGCGATAACTGTTTTGGAATAACAAATTGATTATTTGAATATATATTTTTCAAAGATTAGTGACTAACAATAACCCTTAAAGCGCTAAATTAAAAAAATAATTTTCACCCACTTGAAGTTGTGTCTCGCTACTTTCCTTCGTTTCCGATGACGCTTAGCGGTTATATGGGGTTAACATTTCGGCCAAACTATACTTCTTGTCACTATTACATATGTATACTAGTATGATTGATTTTGTTCTAGACATACGTCATCACTAGTTACATCTCAGCCCTAGCAACTAGAGGGTCGCACATTTATTTTTATTTATGTCTTCATGCATACATATCACTTACAAAATCATAGTAGCTTATATATGCTGTAAAAATGTATGCAAGGGATGTCGCTACAAGTGACCTGTTTAAAAGTATCTTAGATAAAAGTTGTATAAAAGTTCGACAATAAACATATGTATATACATATATGTATGTAATAAATTACATTAAGATAATGATTGTAAATTGTATATAAACATGTGCTATATAAACAATATATGTCGGTATTAAATAAAGTTGGGTACATCAACATTGCAGTATTACATACTCATGATAATACCCGATTTAAGCCTGTAGTGATTTTTGTTTTTGTATGTTTATATTCTTTGCAGTACCAGTCTTGGGTAGCCGTGCAAATGAACTTGATTGAAAATGCTTCATTTAAGTTCAAATCCAAGCACTTTATATCGTCGCCTCGGAGCTAAAGGATCCTATCTGCCACTCTAACGAGTGTCAGATAGGATCCTTTAGCTCCGAGGCGACGATATACACATGCAAATTGTAAGTATCCGTATATTTATGTCAGTACATATATATGAATGGTTTGAACAATGGTATATTATGCCAATTGAAACGATCGTGAAATGTATAACAACTTTCTTCGGAGATGTTTTCAAAATGAGAGTATTTCTAAAAAACTGTTCGCCACTCGGGAGCGCTTAGTCTAATGACCCACGTGTCGAATCAAGGATCGCTTCCGCTCGCAGCGTTAACGGTTCATGTTCTCCCCATTCGTCATTCAGTTGTTATTTAAATACAGGTAGACGCGTGGTAAAATGCGGAGACGTCCTCAGAAAAAGAAGGTCGTGTTTGAGGTGTGTAACTAAGCAGTGCGTGTGTTATTAGGTGGCGGGCCGTGCAGAAGCCCCGCTCTATTTATGAGAAGTCCAGTCAAGTTGACGGAATAAAAATCCCTCCCGTGATCGAGTGGCCTCTGGCAGCAGGGACGGGACGGTGTGTGATGGCCGGGCCGACGTCTGAAACGCTGACCCGGCATCGAGCCAGTGATGGATTAGGGTGTGTCGGGATACAAGTGGCGACGTGATCCCGACTGCGCGGGAATCCGAGCGCCGACTGTGCGCAGGCCAACGCCTGTCGGCGTTGGCCTGCGCTCAGTCGGCGCGCGGATTCAGGTCGGTCGTGATAACGGCTGGTCGGGCAGGTGTCGGGGGGCTATATATTCCCGGAGGGTACGGATTAGCGGACAATCTCTGCCTGTGCCGGCTGGATTATCACGCCTGCCCGAGTCTGTCAATATTATACCCGCCGGCTGTGTCGGGGTAAACATCATCAACCTGTCAAAATAGCCGTCAGACGACCCCCCCCCCCCCCCGCCACGACAGCGGCACGGTGCATGCGGCAGTATGTGGGGAATTTATTCTTACAAGGGTGGATCATATTTAGAGAACTCTTTTCTTGAGTCCCCCCACCAACACACTGTAGGGCGACGAATTGTTTGCCCCAAATATGGTATTCTAACCACTTATTTAAATAGCAGTTGATATCGTCATATGATGTGATTTAGATATCGTCATATGATGTGATTATATGCATGTGGCTGAACTATCTTTCTCTGGTCTGAATAATTGTTATATATTTAAACATCATTTTTCATAGGGGCATGCTAATATCGATGGACTCTCTGCAAACACCACGGGGTAAACCACAAATAATTAGCCTGGTCGTTGTTTCCACGACATGTTTTACGTTTTCCCCCCCAATCAGTATTGCGCCGCTGGAGACACTGTTTGACTACACAGTTCCAGTTTGTTGGATAAGGCCTAATTTGACAATACATGATTGTGCCGGCATGGTTCAGGACTATTACATTTATGTTCCACACAACGTACTATTATTTTTATGTCTCTATTTCGTGTTCTGAAACGCGGACAAACTTTTTTTACACTAAAGCGAGAAGTGCATGAGTGGCCGTGAACCAATATATAATTTATGTCCATTTTATGTATATTATTTCTGCCTTTGAATTTTCCTTTACGTAATTGCTCTGCCCTTCTGTTGCCTATTATTTCCTCTTTTATTTCATCTGTTTCCAAGCAAACACAAACCATTTGCATAACATTTATACGACATCGGACCAACGTCTTCGACATTGGTCCAACATTGCATAAATGTTACACAAATGTTTTGTGTTGACTGGGTTAATCATTTAACCGCCAAATTATTCAATCCACTTGATTATTCACCCACTTGAAATTGTGTCTCGCTGACGCGATCCACAACTTCAAGTGGTGAAAATTATTCAGATTTGACTAAATAGAGGTCAACTGTTTTCAAATATCGCTGATTGATGTCACATTTTATCTTTATGTTTAAACGGTGGAACTTATTGTGCTAATAAAAATGAAAAACCGAATATATGCGACACCGGCGGTTAAAGGGTTAATCTTTTTCTATGGTTTGCTTACATTAACTCATTCATATGTTTCAACTTGTTCTTTTTCCTCCTCCAATTTTGTGTTCTCATAATTATTTGATTCTCATATTCCTGTTTCTTCATTTTATATGTTTCTCGTGTACCTGTGACTTTTATTATGTATATTCTAGCGTTTCCCTCCTCTATACTATACTTGTCTATGTCAAAGGTCAAATGTAAGAATTTTGAACAAAGTGAATATTCAGCCTGATCTATAGACCAGCAATCACTTTGAACAACGATTTTCTTATACTCGTCTCCTGCTTGAGTTACCAAAATTGCTTCCCCACATTTTTTTTTATATCTTTTGTATTTGCTTGATTTTTGCCTGTTTTTCGTCTCCTTCATTGTTGATTACATGTTCCGCTCGTTGTCAAGTGTTCTTCATTCGTTTCTGTTGCTGTTCATTTTGTTTTTCATCTCCACTTAGCCGTTCCATTCACTTCGTAGTTAGCTTGGAAGTTTTACTATGTCCAAACTTTTGTTTTCTTAAGGAACACTTTCGTCTATGGCGTTTTTTCGGAAAGCTAATAAAACTGATTGACTCGAAGTTTGAATACAGAGATATTAGGGTAGCGATATATTCTGCTATATATAGTTTAAGTCATCAGGCTAATTGTGTGCGTGTATACGGGTAAATAATTCCCACTTATATTAGGCTGCATTAGCTAGCTTCAAACCGCCATATCCTAAACGGTGCGGGCCCCAGTCTGGTATTATACCTCCCGATTTAAATAACAACTGAATGACGGGGGTGATTGGCAAATCCTGCCATGTGACATGCTGAACCACTCTTAGATTGGTCGAGGGAAGAATACAAGACTTGTACGACGGTGGTCCAAGTCATGTATTCTTCCTCCGACCAATCAAGAGTTAATTCACTTCTTTATTTCGTCCATTTTCATATGTATCTCTTTCTATTTACTCTTTGCTTCATACTGTTAACGTTTTCCACATGTACATTTCTTTCACATTAATTTCTGTTTTCTGTTTGCACATCTCTCCTACGCCGCTTTTTACTCTTTATTTTCTTATTGTATTCCTATCACATCTAAACTTCATTCCTATTAGTTTTTCGTATTATTTAAATAGTTTCACGACTTTTCCTATCTTTTTTGTTGCATCCGGTCGTTCTTCGTCTTTATATGCCATATATATACTTTTATACTTCAGTCTTACTCACTTCCTAGTTCCTTACTGTGTGTTCTTCTTTATCTATCTATGCTTTATTCCAATTCAGTCCTTATTTTTTTCACTGTCTTCCCTTTTATCCCTCATGCATATTGACTACTTAGTTTTACCTTTGCGTTTTATATCTATTCATCCCTCACAAACTTTTCATCTGTATATACTTCATTTTCACACTTTGCGCAGTGATTTTTACTATGAGACGTATATCGGTATTAGCCATCATGCACTCTTGCACTACAATTCATGACAGTTATGTCATGCGTGACTTGATTGTGTGAGAAAATGAAAACATTTGACCATTTCTCGTGCGGTATGGGAAGATACAGCACAAATCTCACAACTTCATTGTGCTGTTTTTGTTTATCTTACTTTTTACTTCTTAGTTTTGTCTTCTCTATTCACTTCTATGCTTCATTCCAATTCACTCTTGTCACTATTTTTCTTCCATTTCTCTACTCTATTTCACTTCATTCTTCTTCTTTTTATTGTTTTCTTATTTTGACTCTATATTCTTCGTTCTAATTCATTGTATTGTGCTGTATTATTACAACAGTTTGTTAGCAATGTCCTTAATGGTGTTAATCGCATTCTACATTATTCAATACAAAATATCTGAATTGATAACATTGAACACAGTGAGAGACACAGCAGTATACCATAGCAGTAACTTGACCTTTGTCAATCATAATGATAAAATAAATATATATTTTTAATGCGATTAAAACATTTCTGAGTTCACATGTTTTACGAGTAAAGTGATTTTTGGAAATATAATTTTTTTTATATAACTCACGGAGCTCACGATTTCGTCTCCCGCTCTGCTTTTAGGTTTCAATGTTTATTCCTCGCTCATTCGTAATGATTCAGTATTGAGGATATCCTCAATGACCGAAAGGTAGCGTGCTCGGCCTCAGACGTCCAGGGGTCAAATTTCGAACCCTCTGTGTGGAGGGCAGTACCGCGTCATCTGATTCATCGCACTATCCCTGCAAGATTATCCAGTTCCAGTTTAAAAACGTATATTAAAAAGCAACAATGTAATACCGCACTACAGCTTTTTGAGATGACTCACACATTTTTTTGTGTTTATTGTTGAAACCTGATATTTGCTGGATGCTGTGCATGTAAATAGAGCACTCACTACCCTCTGTACCAGTTCTACTTAACTGTTAAACGCTAATCACAACTTAAAGGTGATCTATCACCCCTTATATGGTATGAGTAATTATATCCTTATATGGGGTGATTGACTATCATGTGATCCTCTCGGAGGGTCACATGATAGCCAATCACCCCATATAAGGAAACACTTGTGCCTCATCTTGTGGCAACTTTGATGTATTTGTCATAAATTTATTCATACTGTATAAGGGGTGATAGATCACCTTTATATTATCAGGTTAATTCACTGTTATTGGAATTGAAAAGTGTGTTTAAACATCATGATTTGCAAATATTTACTCCTAAAATATAAACAAATATGTGTAATTTTCATCCACTTGAAGTTGTGGGTCGCGCTAGCGAGACACAACTTCAAGTGGGTGAAAAATAAAATTAGATTATTTAGGGGGCAAATGGGTAACCTTTTACACCAGATAATTTCATCACATTTACGCTATTGGTGAGCTGTAAATTGCCAACGCAAATCCCACCTCACAGAGATTAAAACCGACCTATTGTATAAAATATCGAAATATTTTATTAAAATGTTAGAGCGGCCTTATTTCCAAAGACTGCATAATTTTTTATGTAATCATTTTTGTTGAGCTTATGAGTCATATACTGCAAAAAGCGATAGGCAGTAACTGCTGACTTTTCAAGTAAGCAGTTACTGCCTTTTGGCTTAGCAGAACTGTATAATGTGATGCGTCACAGGTAATAAAATGTTCACATAACACATAACTCACAGGTGGCGCCCGCTTGCGGCGTCCCATGTGTTACCTGCCCAGAAAACACGACGAGCTGAGGCAATGTTGGTTCAATGCTGGGCCGACGTCGTAGACGGTGGGCCAACATTAAACCAACATTGGTTCAACGTGTCATGTTTACTGAGTGTAAGTCTGTGTGTACCCGGAAAACACCAAACCATCACCCAAGGTTGGCTCAATTCTGGGTCAGCATCGCAGACGTGAGCAAACATTGCAACGGCGTTGGGTGAGCGTCTCTTGTTTCCTGCGGCACCAAGAAAATTGCAGTTATGCCAACTCTAGCTAACTATTTCACGCTTTTATTGTAATTACTCAATTTACTCAATTTAATGCACTAAGACAATAAAATACATCATCAAAAGTTGTATGGTCAAATGTAAATAATTAAAAAAAAAAAGAATACTTAGCGGTAATTTATAGATCATCCATCACTTTGAACAAACTATACAATTGTAAGTACAATATTGTGTACATTAAAAAGCAATAACGCTGCTATTTCGATAGATATAGCCTATTTATAATCTTTAGAATTATATTAAATCTGAACGAGATAACATCGTTTACATTTGACCTTTAAATATTAAGAAAAAATCAGGGGTATAAATTATTTTCATACTTTTTTTGTTATAGATATACTTGTCGTCATTGGGAATTCGTTGGCTTGTCCGTGACATTAAGTAGTCGACCGGCAGTATATAATGGGAGGCAATAAATAACATGTGCGCATTATTCACATGATAATATCAATACAAAGGGTGATAAATGTGACGTGTTAAATAAGTCTATGTACAGACAGCAATAGACAGAGAGACAATGGATATAGATTTATAAAAATCACAAAGTTATTCAGCTAAGCAATACATGCACAATCAAAGTATATATGTCACAATGATCTGTTCTACAAATATTTAGATTTATCATCCTTTATATGTAATTACGAGTAAGTATTAATTGGACTGCAAATTCAAAGTTATTTTAAAAATCGTATGTTTCCTGTTTATAGTGAATAAAATATAAACATTATAAAATGCTACTGGTAAAATTTTATTATTACATTAAAATCGATACAAAAGTGGGGCTCACAAGTTGTATGGTACAATATTATTTATTTTAAGCAGGTATCCGGATTTTATAAGATTGGTTGAATCACAGCATGCATATAAACTCAAACCCCGGATTTTTGCTTACAGAAATATAGGATAAAAATATATTGATAATGCTATATGAAACTTGTAGGGCCTATTTTGGTTTGCTTGATGGGATATCACAATTTGACATCTCTCACTTTGGTGGAAAAGATATTTCCGAATAGATCAGCAAAATATATGCATACGGCATCGTTGGGAAGGCGAGATGGGCTCATCTCAGCACAAGTCACCACATCAAGCACGAACCTGAGATCAACCCATCTGCTGCACCAACGATGCCGTATACATTTGCTCGTACGAATATCTATCTGAAACGCAAAATCAAACTGTGCAGTGAAGCGTATAGGAGAGAGTGTGAGATGAGCTGATCCTACCATACGTCACGCTTTGAAATCTAACAACATATGTATATGTATATTATAGTCCGAAGAGCACTAAACTCTTAGCTGTGGAAAAGGCTGAGGCCTTTTCCACAGCTAAGAGCTTAGTGCTTCGAGGGTTTTAACTGACTTAAAACACCGACCATAATCATGATAATGAGGATCATCCATAATCAACAGCTCGTTCACGCCTGACTGATTATAGCAATCTTGGCCTACCATGATAATTGGTCTGTACTTGATCAACAATAACTCTCCATTCCCGGCTTAGAATGTAGTGGTCGAACAAAGAAAATAATGTAGTGGTGTGTTTTAAGAGTGCGAGAATGCTGGAACCCGCACAGAAGTTTATCATCCATTGTCATTGAATGTCAGGATAAGATGATACATTATACAAAATATTGACACTCTGCAAGAATGATGCATCACATTGAACAGACGCCATAGCGTAATGCTGGGACATCGTAGGCAAGGCACTTCACTCTCACGTGCTTCCCATCACTCAGGTGTAAATAAGTACCTGGTAAGACAGAGACGTATATATGATTACTATAGTCAGACTCACATTAAATTCATCAACTAGGATTATTAAATTTCGCGGATTTCTCAGTCAATTCTCAACCAATTTTCATGAAATTTTACACACACTATTTTTCATTCATGTAGTGACTACCCTGAACATTTTTATTTATTTACGACATGTCAAATAGTCTAACTTCTTAAATACTTATCAGAACATCGCGAAACTTCCATAGTAGTCACGGCATAAACGGAAAATAGTGTGTGTAAACATTCATGAAAATTGGTTGAGAATTGCCTGAGAAATCGGCGAAATTCATTCACCACGGTTAATGTGAATCCGACTGGTTAGAAGAGGGCTGTATGCTCCCTGAAGAGTAAAATAACAAATAACTGAACAGGTGCAGTGGCCAGGGGGTAACAGGAAAAGTAGGCTAATAGGGCATTTAGATTGCATTCCGTACTAAAAATGTTGTAACTTATCTCAAACTAATAATTAAATAAATAAGAAAACGAGCGAACGAACGAACGGATAAACGAAAAAACGAACGAACGAGCGAGCGAGCGAGCGAGCGGATGAACGAGCGAACGAGCAACAATTGAGCGAATTAATGAATGAATGAATGAATGAATGAATGAATAAATGATTGAATGAATGAATAAATGAATAAATGAATGAATGAATGAATGAATGAATGAATGAATGAATGAATGAATGAATGAATGAATGAATGAATGAATGAATGAATGAATGAATGAATGAATGAATGAATGAATGAATGAATGGAATGAATGAATGAATGAATGAATGAATGAATTGAAATAAATAATGCATGAATTAATTAAAAAAATAATTATAGAATGAATGGGGTGTTACGCAGGTTTGGTCATAAGCATCTCCTGAGGACGGTGAGATGAACTAGATGATACTGCCGTCCAGACAATGGATTCGAGATGTGACCCCCCCGGCCACAGCGAGCCTCAGCAATATTTAATATTTACGACTGGGCGGTGAAGAAATTATGTTTCTGTGAAGATAAAATACCGTAAGGAGGGATTGCGAGCTCCTATGTGACAGTCGGCAGTGTTAACCAATACCAGATTACACCACGCTAACGTTCACTCACATAAATCGGCTGGAGGTGGACATGGACCAGACAGCACATAAATAATTATTTAAGATATCTATTTTTATTATGCACATACGGGCTTTGCAATTATTTCGACCGTGCTCTACTCCGCAGAGCAAATGCGAAACTTAAGATCAATTCTGCGTGGACATCTAACCAGTGATTACTCAGTCACCCAACGTTGTCCCAACGTTAGGTGACTAATATATCGCCGGCCCAGGGTATCGTGTTCGGTTCCAGGTGTGATGTCGCGCCCCTAATTAACACTCGGTCAGGTGTGACTATCTTATTATTCATGGAGAGAAAAGTAGATATTTGTGAAAAATCCATATCTGGCAGATACATCCGGGCACCTGTCTTTGACCAAGGTCAAACCGCTGGATTAATTATGTAAATCAATTAAGGAAGATAAGGCCATGCACGCATGTGTCATATTGACAAATCTTTCCGGGATATATATGGGTCTTTTTCATTTTTTTGCAATACAGTGAAAACATGTTTCAATTTTTTTACAAAAAAATTGCATTATTTGTTATCAACATATGTTTTTCAAGATGATCACATAGTAGCTATAAAAAGCTAATCGGGTGATTTTCTCGTGCGAAACAATAAAATAAAATTGATAGAATACAATGCAAAACATAGGCTATAGCAAACAAATGCCCACTATAACAAATGTTGTTTGAATGCTATGCAGCCTTTGTTTATCAGTGGAGCGAAAAAGAGTAGCAATAGGTAGAACTTTATGTAAATCTAGCCGAGTTAAGAATGGATTTTAATACTTATTGATTGATTTTAGCTGTTAGGTCTGGACTACCATGTGTGTACAATTATAGTTCAAACGATGATCTTGATTGTTTAAACAATCAAATAAGTAGTGTTGTGGTGCACAAAACTACAACTACATGAAGGGCTTGCAACTCATGATTTGGCATAAAAATGATCATCTAAAGAAGAAACATTTAGCCTAATTTGACATAAATTAAATTGTTTTGTTCAGTCGCCAATATAGAATTGCATATGCACTTTTGTTTAAACACAGATAAATTTGAATAATTACATTTTGAAACTAGAGCAAACTGTGCATGAACGAACTACTTCTAGAAAGTCGCAGAAGATGGCAAAAACGAGAGACGAAACTGTTCTGACGTATATACAATAACAAAATCTGGAAAGCTGGTTACTCTAGATGCACCGCCTAATTCTAATAAAGGGCGTACATGGGAAAGATGACATCGAAAATGTGTATATTGCTTCATTAGTGATAGATAATATGTGCTCCATCTTCCTCCGCAAGCCCCGCTACTCCCGACGTCGCAAACGACGTCGGGAGTAGCGGGGCTTGTGGAGGGAGATGAATGTTCAGACCATGTCAATATTTAAGTTAATATCAAACTAAATTGTTTGTTAGACTACATTGAATTGAATTGAATTGGATCAGTAAAAAAACACTAGGTCTGCTATATACTTTGCGTCACAACTAAGCGGGTGACGCTTTCTTCCCCTCGTCGCCAGAAAGGCCACTACCCAGATAACATGATATATTGGCACAATGCTGATGTAATTCTGGGCTACTGTCTGTGACGCTGGGCCATCATTATTCCAACCTTATTCATTTAAGCTCTATTCACGAAAGTAATCGTAAATATATTTTTTCGGAAACACTTTTTAAACACGCAACTATTTGACTTAGCGACCTTAAATGTTATAATTGACTTGTTCATAAGAACTGTTTCTCAAAAATGTCAATTGTTTCCCACATACTGCATCCCTCTTCCCCCAAAATAGGAGACAGATTTCAGCTCAATAAACTTAATAGGTCTCTGGCCTCCGGCGGGCCTAAATAATAGCTTAAATCGGAATATCCCTACCACCACTAGCTGAGCTTACATGGCTACAAATAATTTGAACTATTTTATTGTTGAACGTTTTAATATATGCATTGTATAAAATTAATATATTATTGCAAATTCCAGGCAGTTATAATTACATGATGGATGACATGGAAAATCCGAGTAAGACAATAAATATCATTATTCTGCAAAAAATAACTGTTCGTGCCAATGTATACGACTGGCTATAAATCCAGCCTAGAAAGGCTAATTATGGTGCTTACCCCTAAAGCGCCGAAATATTTATACAAACAAATAACGCAAAGGTTTTTTTCAATTTGAAATCATCGTAAATGTCTTAACTCTTTCCGTTCCAGTTGAATGCCTACATGTATGTTATGGGTCTACGGCCATTATATTAATAGTTTACTCTTTCAGTGCGGAGATCGACATAAGACAACAGATTCAGAATCTGGTGTCTGAGGGTTAATGAAATGTGCTGTTTTTCTGTCACAAAATTTGCTTGAACAAATGTCTTGAATAGACTGCTTGCACGAGTTTGCGCAGTGAATTGTCTGATTAAAACAGTTCACAGTTGCTCACTGTGTGGCGTGTTGTCATTGAAAAGTGTGTTACAGTTGTCTGATTAAAACAGTTCAGCGTTGCTCACCGTGTGGCGTGTTGTTATTGAAAAAGGTGTATTGTTTACTACTGTTCCTTATGATACATTTTTTCAACTAGGTGTGCTTAAATTTGTTGCACGTTATTGGTGTGGACATGCTCGTAAAATATACACAGTTTTATCACCCGTGACTACTGAGCATCATGGTGACAAAAATATGGACAATATTATCGCCCACTTAGATATGAAAGGGTGTATCTGCCACTTTGCAAAGTGGCAGATACACCCTTTCATATCTAAGTGGACGTTATGGCGAGGAAGAAAAAAAGGCAATTAAGCAGCCAGGATATGGGGAACTTAACACCAGACGGCGTTATGTCATTAAGTCATAAAAATACTCCATTTATCTGGCACGTGCTGCTCAGTTGCATATGAAATTGTCAAAAAATCGAAACTGGCTCTCTGTTAAGCCACTACCTGCAAACCGAGGCATTGTTCCAATTTGTAGCTAACGTTGGTTTACCGTGGCAGACGTCACGCAGCACTGTTATAATATCTCGTGTTTGCTGGGATTTTTTCTCGCTTGATCTGTTTAGATCAGTGTCAGATATATCAGATATATAAATTTGTATATTACCATCATAGCCGGCATCGTCAATGACTGTTGTGAGAAATTATATACCAAAAGCCTATTGAGAGTTAGAAAAGGTAAAACAGCAAACATATAATTTGTATGTAATTATTTAAGTATGGTAATAATTTTAGCAAATGCCACAGAATAGATTAACGATGGCATAAACATGTTTTTTACCTCCCTACAGCTGATTCTTCTAGATATTGATGTTCTTGTAGTCTAGTATGTTTCACAAGTATTAGCAGTTGTTTGTATGCTCGCAAATATTGGATGAATTTGTATTGTGAGTAGCGCGTAATTACAGCGAAATGTCAGACATAGCGTCTTCATAGTAACAATGTCCCATAACACATCAGAATGACCAACATAAACCAAGGAAACGAACTGTGATATTCTAATTAGCAATATCTGTAACAGTTGACAACGCACTTAATATTTACTAATGCTAATGTTTATGAATCATCCCAGCAAACACTGACATTCATCCAAATGCTGCTTCAATGCTGGCCCACCGTCTCCGACGCTGGCCCAGCATTGAAACACCATTTGGAGAATGTCCCGTGTTTGCTGGGATAGCTCTGATGGTTGTCTACACACCTCCACTTGGTACTTCCTGATTGAAAATATTTACATTTTTATCATTCACTAATTATTATTTTTTATTATTTATTAAGTTAAATTTATCAATCTTCTATGAATTTACACTGTCACAGGCTTCAGAATAATCATTTTATGTAGTGTTGTATCATATGCTACATCACTACATGCACATAATTGTAGCATGTCAGATCTAACATCCCTATATACACACAACACTATAATAATCAAATACTCTGAAACTGGACCATAATATAGACGTTTTAGATCAATAAGGTAAGCAGATATGCATGAGATACATGAAAAGTTGTGGATTCAAGGACAAACTATTGAAATGGAGAGTATGTGCTGGACGTACTTTAGAATATTGTCACAGCTAGAAGCACAGCACCATGAAAGGAAAAATGAAATGAATCGGGCTTTAGGCCACCTTTGTGCACATATAGGCTAAACTGGGCCAGGAGAACCTCCTGAGGATGGTGAGATGATTGAGATGACACTGTCCTCCAGACACAGGATTCGAAATTCGAGCCCTGGAGGTCTGAGGCCGAGCACGCTACCTCTCGGTCACGGAGGCTCTCCACAATAATAACTTTCACACGTGGATGGGGAAGAAACAATTTTGTTTCTAGCACCATGAACAATGTAAAAGTTATTTAATAATAATTGCAAATTGAAGCAAGCAAAACGAAAATAGATCTGTTTATACAAATCAATGAGTGTAGCATTTTTCATCCGATTTTATGTATAAGATAAAGCCCGAGGAGCTCTACATTCGTAGTTTTGAAAAGGGCCGAGGTCGAAAGTTAAGAATGTAGAGCTCCGAGGGTTTTAACCGACTTAAAACACATCCGCCCATAATGAAAATCCTTCATAATAAACAGTTTGGTCGCGCCTGGCTGATTATAGTACCACACGTGATAATTGGTCTGTACTTGGTGAACAATAACTCTCCATTCCCGGCTTAGAATGTCGTGGTCGGACAAAGAAAATGATATAGTGGTGTGTTTTAATTGGGGTTATTCCAGATATACTACATCATACTTATGATGTCACCATGTTAAATTGTAATACAACATGGGAACATACATAGAATTTTCTCTAAAAGAATGCATTTCTAAAAAAGATGAATATCACAACATGCAACAAAGAAACATGCATAAGATATTGAATATTCCAGAATACACCTAGCATAAAGATAGCGAGTATTACACCTGAGTGGATATTATTAACAGACTTGTAAAATAAAGTGGTAACTGGTACACAGTATTCCTGTTTTTTTCACAGATATAAAGGCATCATAGATCAGAATTTGCCATAGCAACACTCGCGATAGTTGACCTGGTGGGATAGAATACATCCAGTATATATCCACAAAGATACTGACAGTTCACGCGAGTTGTAAACTTATTTTTAAAGAAATATTAGCAAAGTTATCAAAAACTTTTTAGATTTTGTCCATTTGCTGTGTAGAACGAAAATAGTTTTCCACACTAGTAGTCGAGTTTATCTAGCTTCATATAATTCACCTGTCATCATGTTTGCAGACCTGTGATAGATATATGTTCATGGTCATGCGCGTCCTATTGTCACAATTCCAGTTATAAATGTTGTCGAAGCAAATACTCTTCCGCTGTCAGGTCAACTTTTATCAGTTCTTGTAACTTATTTTTGCCGAAATTCATAGGGTTATTTATTGTCTATTCACCAGTTTCTATCATGTATTTGTTTTAAACAGCTAGTTGATTAACATTATTATTTGTTTCTTGTTTCTTGTTTGATGGTACCAATATGATAGAGTAGCCTACATCGTCTTTGTTTCTTTGTGCCTTTATATAAGACACCTTTATGTGTGCGAGCTCGGCTATGAGATGACTGGTGAAATAAGCAGGAGGCTGCAATTTGATGATCCTATTGCTTGAGTTATTGTGTCTCTTAATCATATGGTCAATTATATAGTCCATTTTTTGTGATGGTTGAATATTAACATTATGTCTGAGAATATTCACTGTTGTAATGTTATCTAGCATAACATTGTAAATGAAAGTTGAAGAATAATCAGTTATGAGATAATTTCACACATAACTGATATGGAAAGCTATATTAACTGGACAATTTCATCTAGTTCACCCAGAATCGAACAGTTTGGTCAGGATGGTTCTTTAAAACTTTATCCTTGAATTACTTGCATGGGTATATCATGGCTCCACTACTTTTATCTATGTGTATGCTGGATGCGCTGCCATAGGTTTCTTTATCAATTCAGCAATTGAATTGCATTGTCAGTGGAAATGTTATTGTGCGGTGCTTTAAACTATTCTGACCCCTCTATCAAATACAGCTCGTTCATTCAGGTAACAAAATAGTCGAACTCATTTTGTAGCAGTATAGTGCTTTACATCACTTTTCGGCCGTAATAGTCATGTACAAATCTTTGTAGTAAGTTTAAAACAATACAGTCCCATGTTCAAATGAATGATGTACAGGTCATGGTGTGAGGTTGGTATGGGTCATAAGCCATTGTGTGTTAATAGTGTTTTCTTTCACCCGTACGATATATGATTCTGGGCGGCTGGAGACTTTGGTTTCACTGAGCATGCACTTTAATGCTGCTTACAGCCAGTGGCCATTTTCTCAGCTCTACTATTCTCTTGTATGGATAGTCCCAGTGTAGCAATAGTTCAGGATAAGCCTAGTCATCCCACGTGAAATACTCAATGTCAAACAGTCTATTGCTGGCAGTTTATGGCCTCACCAAGGCCGTATCAGTGTCTGAGCACAGACGCGAGAGCTGCATTAGCTCCCCTGTTGAATGGAGGAACTAAGGTATGCTACTGGCGATTTGCTCCGAGATTACGACCAGACTTGTGAATGCTGTAGCTTGGATTGTAGTTGTAGTGATTCATAGCTACAGCAACCAACGTACGGACAAACAATGTGCAGGACATAATATGTACTGAGTTCTATATGAAAGCTCAAAAGGGACATTATCTCCTTCTTGTGTGATTTAGATGCTCGCCCTCGCCAGACTGCCGTTCGCCCTCGCCACACCGCCGTTCGCCCTCGCCACACCGCTGTTCGCCCTCGCACACCACCGTTCGCCCTTACATATTTTGTTTTGCCTATATCACACACAACAATGGTACAATAATGGCAAACAAATACAAACGACGGTGTGGCTGCAAAAGTGAGAATTGCTCGTGTGAGGTGCAAATCATGTCTCCTACAAAAGCAAACAGCAGTAACCATGGTAACTGCTCACTGTCCATGTATTCAACCACTACTATTTACTTTTTTAGATTCAAGTGCAAAATCAATATACGGTTTTCTCTCGCGATTGAGCTTTTCGATGGTATGAGCATAACAATTATCCAATTTAATGTTCTATTAATGCACAGTCAAAAGGCAGTAAGTGCTCCCTTTTAAAGCATTGGGTTACTGTCTTTCAGCGTTACAAAGAACCTAAGCCAACGCCTTAATAACAAGTATATATAGCGTACGCCCAGTTACATATAAATCCACTTGAAAATTAACATGCTAAAAGTGAATCCATCATCAATTAGATTGTGAGGGGGATCGGCCTATTTACCTGCTTACCAATGGATCTGTTGACACTTTGAATTAACAACGGCCATGGGGGTAGCATCATGCAAGAGACGTGAATCCAATACTGGGCTAATGCTGGTCCAACGTCGCAGACGGTGGCCCAGCATTAAACCATCATTGGGTTCACGTTTCGCGTTTGCTATAGGTGGCAACACGCTACGTGTGCACGCTCACAACAGACACAAGGTTGTGTTGAATTAATGTTGGGTCAGCGTTGAAGACGGTGGGCCAACATTAAAGCAACACTTGTGGTCTGGTGTCTGTACGCCGACACTGTCTGCACGCAGGCAGTGCGACCAACCTCAGATCATCAAATCGCATGCAATGATTCTTAACCGGATACCTGCTAGATGCGCGTTTATAAGGCGTCATCTGATGGCTTTAAATACAATGAATGCGAATAAAACCACAGCTATGCAGTAATAGATTGGAACTTAAATTGTATCTAGTATAATATTTAATGCTACACTAACCCTTTAAGTGCGTGGACCGTCTTTATACGTCAGAATCTGACATCTGTAGACGTCAGATTCTGACGTCTAAAGTCGGTCCACGCGCTGAAAAATTAAAATATTTCTAATGGCCGTAGACAGATAACATAGGTATTCAAATGAATCAGAATGAGATAACTAAGACATTTATGATGATTTCAAATAGAATAAACCCTTTGGTCTCCACGTTTTATAAAAAAAAATTCGGCGTTGTAAGGGTTGAGTTTTAAATTTGTTCAATTAGCTGTGAGTTGAGAATACAGTGGTCTGACAACCATTATGGAATCCCCGCACAGGTAAAGGGTTACCTCTAGATAAACAGGAGCCCAGCCAACAAAACACGCTGACCCAATGGTGAATCAATGTTGGCCCACCGTCTGCGACGCTGGTCCACCATTGATTCACCATTGTATCCACGTGTTTCGCTTACTGGGGAGACTGGTGTTTATTGCTTTTTGTGATGTGAAAATAGACAAAATAAAACAGAATATTTTTTGTTTATTATTTAGGGAAATTAGTTTCATACAATTGTTTCATACAATGGATCAAATGTATAGATGCAGCCGTCTTATATTATTTATGATGCTAAGTTTTTAGTAATCAATGACAGACAGACAGACGGAAATTGTATTGACAGTAAAAAGTCACAACTGGGCTTACATGTCATGTGCATACGTGGTATGCTACATAAAACAAAAACAAATCACAGGCAAACGTTCAAAATGTATATAAAATGCATATAGAAAAATAAAAAAATATCTATCTTGTAACTTAAAAGATACTGTCACAACTAAAATCAGATGTATAAAGTAAGTTTTTACCGGGACGTACGCATGGGCTAAATTAAGATTTATGAACGTTTTTAACATTTACATATCGGAATGCCAAAGAAGTGTAGTAGTCAGCTTAACAATACAATACGTCTACAACGCTGGACCAACACTAAGCGAACATTTGTTCAACGTCTTGTGTTTGCTGGGTGTAGGTGTCCTAAAAGTATATTTGTAAAATCTTATAATTTGGTCTTAAAATAACTTTCGGTAAAGGATCTGTGTCAGCTTTCTTAAAGCGGTTGGCATGTAGGACTATTGTTATATGTATAACGAAGGTGATTGGCCTTGGATGGAAGTCAACGTTTTTTTTAGATAATCATGATACCAGTAAGCCCTAATACTGATCCGCAGAGGTATATATATATGGGGATGAGGATACGTATAGTCTACTGGTATGGTGGCTGAATGGGGGGGGGGGGGAGGAGGTAGTAAGTCAGACGTCACACTGACGGCACCTTATCATTTGCACGTTAGACCAACGTCTGGTTCCCTAAGGTTTTCTGGAAAGGCAAATAACAATAACTGCTGACTTGAAGATTCGGCAGTTACCGCAGTTTGCCTCTGTGAGGCAGTCACGAGGATTGTACTTTGTGATCGTTCACATGCAATTGAGTGATACTGAAAAAAAACCCGGAAAAAGCAAGAGTTTGGCTTAAGACTGCTCGTTGTTTGTAGTGAAAGATGTCATATTAATATATGTGTATATACAGTATATATATATTACCAGCAATATTTAAATGAGCCAAAAAAGAAGAGCTTTAAGTTATTTTTTGCTTATTAAACATGTTTATGACTGTACATGAACCAAAATATCTTGCCACATGTATGGCAAATATTCGAATTTTTTTATTTTTTTATTTTGCAGATTAACTTTTCCGAGCTGGTGGTAGAGAGGTTCAGCTACAAGACAGTTATATCAGTTTGAAATTATCAGTGGCTTAATATACAAATAAAGATACTTGTATGATATATTTGCATATCTCAGTTGTATATGTACCGTTTGTGCGGTCTAACTAGTTGATGGATGGATGGAAGGATGGATGGATGGATGGATGGATCGATGGATTGATTGATTGATTGATTGATTGATTGATTGATTGATTGATTGATTGATTGATTGATTGATTGATTGATTGATTGATTGATTGATTGATTGATTGATTGATTGATTGATTGATTGATTGATCGATTGATTGATTGATTGATTGATTGATTGATTGATTGATTGATTGATTAATTGATTGATTGATTGATTGATTGATTGATTGATTGATTGATTGATTGATTGATTGATTGATTGATTGATTGATTGATTGATTGATTGATTGATTGATTGATTGATTGATTGATTGATTGATTGATTGATTGATCGATTAATTGATTGATTGATTGATTGATTGATTGATTGATTGACTGATTGATTGATTGATTGATTGATTGATTGATTGATTGATTGATTGATTGATTGATTGATTGATTGATTGATTGATTGATTGATTGATTGATTGATTGATTGATTGATTGATTGATTGATTGATTGACTGATTGACTGATTTATTGATTTATTGATTTATTGATTGAATTATTGACTGATTGTTTGATTGATTCACTGATTCATTGATTCATTGATTCATTCATCAATTGATTGATTGATTGATTGATTAATTGTTTGACTGATTAATTGATTCATTGATTCATTGATTGATTCATTGATTCATTGATTGATTGATACATTAATTCATTGATTGATTTATTGATTGATTGATTTATTCATTGATTCATTGATTCATTGATTGAGCCATTGCTTCATTGATTCATTAATTCATTGATTCGTTGATTGATGTATTGAGTCATTGATTGATTCATTGATTGATTCATTGATTCATTGATTTATTGACTGATTCATTTATTGATTCATAGATTGATTCCTTGATTGATGCATTGATCGCCCGTTCAAATACATCGAGTAGAAATCTAGTGAGATATAGAGAAGTGTAACCTTCATCAATCACTGGCCTTATTCAACCTCAAAACTCGCTCATAATTACGTCTAAGTAATCTATTCTTGATTTTCTATTGATCTGAAAGCAAGTAGGCCTACCTTTTGATGGATGGGCCAAATTGTGTGAGGTGTATACGTTCTAATCCAGCAATTTGTCAGATTATCTGTGCAAAAACTATTAAATTGTCACTCACTGTCGAAAACTAGAAGCCAACAGAACCGAGTTTTTAAAATTAACCTGCTTTCAAAGAATAGATGTTAAGGACTTGTGTATTTTTATTTTATTTTTTGAAACGATTGCCTGGATCGATTATAACACTGTTTCCTGTTATCTGATAATTTGTATGAAACGTATTTACAAAAGTTTGATAATAAATAATTAAACTTTGTGATTTAGTTGGTGTTAGTGTTAGTAATATAATACACAAACCCTTAAATGACACAAAATAAGTGGAAGATTGTGAAATGATTACATCAGATTAAACTGAACTAGAGTATATATTAGATATCTAAAGATTTTGTCCGCTATTCTACAAGCTGTCGCTGTTCGTGAACTGTTTTGACTGCAGTGATCTAATAATTATGTTATCATGTAAAATATTTACATATAATTTAAATATACATTATTTTATTGACACACTTCGTTGTCGTACCAATTCTCATGGGATGATTTGTGTTTTTTGACCAAACAAGCTTTGTTTAAAGCATTTACTCAAAACTTCTATTACGAATTTTAAGTACATTTATATTTATTGTGTTGTCTGGACCTCCGTTAGTATCATACCGATTTGAATAAAACATGTATCACTTAAATCAGGACATTAAGCTCTTCTCTGGAATGGCTAAAAGCACACAAATCATAATATTTATAGTTAATATTTGTCAACTGATCACACATAGCTCACACGTAGCTCACACGTAGCTCATACGTAGCTCACACGTAGCTCACACGTAGCTCATACGTAGCTCACACGTAGCTCACACTTAGCTCACACGTAGCTCACACGTAGCTCATACGTATGCAGCACGTTCCTCACACGTAGCTCACACGTAGCTCATACGTAGCTCACACGTAGCTCATACGTACCTCACATGTAGCTTACACTTAGCTCATACGTAGCTCACACGTAGCTCATACGTAGCTCACACGTAGCTCACACGTAGCTCACACGTCGCTAACACGTAGCTAACACGTAACTCACACGTAGCTCACACGTAGCTCACACATAGCTCACACGTACCTCACACGTAGCTCACGTAGCTCACACGTAGCTCACACGTAGCTCACACGTAGGTCACACGTAGCTCACACGTAGCTCACACGCATCTCACACGTAGCTCATACGTAGCTCACACTTAGCTCATACGTAGCTCACACGCATCTCACACGTTCCTCACACTTAACTCATACGTAGCTCATACGTAGCTCACACGTAGCTCATGCGTAGCTCATACGTAGCTCACACGTAGCTAACACGTAGCTCATACGTAGCTCACACATAGCTCATACGTAGCTCACACGTAGCTCACACTTAGCTCATACAAAGCTCACACGTAGCTAGCACGTAGCTCACACGTAGCTCACACATAGCTCACACGTTAGCTCATACCTAGCTCATACGTAGCTCACACGTAGCGCACACTTAGCTCACACGTAGCTCACACGTAGCTCACACTTAGCTCACACGTAGCTAACACGTAGCTCATACGTAGCTAACACGTAGCTCACACGTAGCTAACAAGTAGCTCATACGTAGCTCACACGTAGCTCACACCTAGCTAACACGTAGCTCACATGTAGCTCACACGTAGCTCACACGTAATAATATTGAATATGATTCAATATTGTGAAAATGATTCAATATTGTGGGGGAGTCTCCGTGACCGAGAGGTAGCGTATAGGGTCTCAGACCGCCAGGGCTCGAATTTTGAATCTTTGTCTGGAGGGTAGTGTCATTTCTCTCATCTCACCATCCTCAAGAGATTCCCCTGGCCCAGTCTAGCCTATAAGTGCACAAAGGTGGCCTAAAACCCTATTCATCCATTTTACATGTAGCTCACTTGTGATAGTTAGCGATTCGTGTGATATTATAATCTATTATATAATGATAAATAAATATAATAAATAATGATGAATAAGGCAGAATGTAGCAGTTGTTGTCTCTTTTTATTTTGATCATCAGTGCCGTCAATGAAACAACATAATTTTGGAATATATTATTATTTCAATTCAAATATACATAAACCAATGTGATTATAATCCTTGTAATTTGCCAGCTATATACGAGGCTCGTATATGTATATGTGCCAAATTAACTTCTTGTGTATTATAGATATTAGTCCGCCATGAAAGGCTAATTGTGGCGACTGCACTTTGTCGTTGCAGAGGATGCATACATATTGTCAGTGAGAAATAACTGTAAAATAACTCACGGGGAACCCAGGCTTAATTATGAGAAGAAACTTTATAAGACACGGAACATCATATCGAGAACTTCCACGGGATAAATGTATTTAAAATTGATGATAACCTCACTGCTTATTGTGTATGTGATCCACAGCAAACTTCTAGACTATCTGTATATTTGACACTTAGACAACGTGCTGTAATAACCCAGTAAGCACAAAACATTTGTATGACATTTGCACAATGTTGAACCAACGTCGAAGACGTTGGGACGACGTTGTACAAATGTTATACAAATGTTTTGTGCTTACTGGGTTATGTAGGTATATATATGATAGTTATGTTTTGTACGTTAATGTGTGTGATTTTTGCTAACATAATGACTGTACATTGTGTCATAAACCAACTGATTCACCGACTTAATGATTGATATTAAGTCAAGTATGTTGTGTGAATGCATACAGTATACTTACTTCAAAGGTGAACGAATTAGGATGCATTGTCGTTTGAAGTCAAAAGTCTAGTTACTGATAGCTGGTTTTGCACCTCGGAGTGGTAACTGCTCGCATAAACAAAACACCATCAGTTACTGCTGTTTGCCTTTGCACGTCACATCTGAATTAGAGAGGCTTTACTCACATATATTTAGTTTTCCGAATAGCACGAGACACCGGTCCAATGCTAGCCCAACATTAGAATGTCTTGCAGCTTATGTCCACTAAGCATGGGCAATTCCCAGGTGTTGAGACGCTGGCCAGCACTGCCACAGCATTGGGCCGGTGTCCTGTGCTTGATAAGCTAATATAATAATCAAATCAAATTTATTTGCACAAGATTAACATTGTATCGGTAAAATCCCATATATTGACATGTACTAAAAACATATGATATAGTCATATTACAAATACATGGTTATATAAGATAAAATATCATTCAAATAAGTCTGCATACATTTACATGTACTAAAAACATATCACTTAGACATATTACAAATACATGGTTGTATAAAATAAAATATCATTCAAAGAAGTCTGTCCCACGATATGGATCACATCACTTTTGTCAATAATTCTCTCCTACATTGGAGGGCGCGCGGGTCCTAAATTGTACAATAGTTTTTTCATATACAATGTAAGCCTATAATACAGTCTACTTCGGGTTGAAATGGTTTTATCGCCACTTCACAGAGACACCCTTTCAATTCTAGGCGGATGTTATTATAATACACGTTTCTTCGGTGGTAACCCAGTAAACACCATACATTGACCAATAATATTGTTGTTTCAAAGTTGAGCCAGCTTCGCAGACGATGGGCCAACATTGAAACAACATTGGGTCAATGTATTGTTTTTGCTGGGAAACGAGCGATATGAGCGTGCACAAACACATACAATAATTCATATTTAGGTCACGAGGGGGCGACACTGAGAAAGTCACGTGATCTCCATAATATTATAATTCCACACGGAAGCCATTTTTCTTCGCCCCTGCTACCTCTGGGGTCGGGGCAAAATCTGCTTCGCGACGGTCACGTGTTGTTAAAGAGGGTAATTTACCCTTTTTAGCGGGCGTTATGATAAAATAATCAGCCTGTCCCCTCCAATCGACGTGAATGGGCCGCCGGTTGCCAGCGAGTTGCTTGGCAACCGACACGCTTGTGACCATATGGCGCAACGACCGTATGCGACCTAGCGTACCGCACAATTAGCAGTCGACAGCTGTTTTTGAAGAATAAGTGTGTCATTCGCGCCGTATTTTGCGTCATTACGGCGTGAATGACAATTTTAAATGCTGTCGATTATTAAATGTACGCTGTTTAGGATTAAGGATTATGCATTATGGAATGTGGCCAGCGGATATGGTGTTAATCGGCGAAGTGCGTGTGTGGGTACAACGACATAGGCGGAGTTAATATCACCGGGCAAAGACAAAAGACAGTAACTGTGAACTGGATAAATGAGCAGTTACTGTCTTATGGCTTTGCAGAGCATAATAGGCCAACCCTGTGATAGGCACAGGTGCGCAGGGCAGGTAGTTAATTTATTACTGGACACGCCCATCAGATTATAATAATACACCAGGTGACAAGCCCCCTTATAGTTAGGGGGATCTATTGGGTTCATTGTTCGCCGTATTTACCGACCCTGTATCTGTGTACCTGTAAAAACACGCGGATCCCGAATTAAAATCATTTATTTATTGGTCAAGTCACATATGTTATAATGAAGTACACATATAGCTGCACGGGTCGACGACCACCAATGTAACTTATCTGATAATCGCGTTTCAAGTACATTAATCAGAGGGCAAGAGCTAAATATAAGAATGAACATCAATGCAGAGGCACGGAAAAATTTGTATGACATTTGACGTCAATTAGCAGGGTAATTAGTCATAGCTGACGACTAATTACATGGATGAGGGAGTAATGTTTTTTTGTAGGCCCACAAGGCACAAACAATAAGATTTTCTAACAATTCTATAGCAAAATTGCTAGTTGAACCTTTCAGTGCGGGGAGCGACTTTAGACGTCAGACTCCAGATTCTGACGTCTTGGATATATAGCGTGCTCAAGTCAGCTATCAAGCGTGTGTAAGATGTAAAGAACCATCGTTATCATAAGCAGCCCAAAGCACAATTCATTAGGTAAAAATAGTAAATTATTGTATTGTTTAGTAGGATTGTATAATTTTATGTAATTTTTTATATATTTAATTGCTGGGCAAAATAATTTGCTTTTACTCGACCTGACTTGTTTGTGGAAGTAATTGTTTAAACAGATCATCAACATAATGACGTTGATATCCCTTTCATAAAATAATAAAATGTAATTGCTAAACTATTAAAAAGGTAAATTTCGATTTCAGATTATTTCATGTAACATAAAATAATCTCAAAGAATGATATGAGTAAAATGGGATGGCAATAAATAATATATTATCACACTGATATGCAACAAAATAAGTCGTATTATATTCAATTTGTATCATGTTTATGGTATACTCTAGTCGTCATAAATTGCAACAAAATGGTAATGAGTGGTATTGCTGGTAATACAGGAATAGTTTTGAAAGTTTTTGGCCTTTTTAAATTCAGTAGTATTGACCAAAGCGTTGGAGTTTACTTTTACAGAAAAAAATTGTCGATTAACTTTCCTTTAAACATTTAACTCAGGAGTAGTTCATGAAATAAATGTCATGCTTAACATAGAAAATCAGGAAATAATAAAAATATGCATAAGCGCAAAAGAGGTGTGATATATTGAATAAATTCATACCGTTTTCCACTGGTTAGTAGCTTTTTAGTCAAGTGATATTCCGTCCAAAGCTCTATTTAATAAAAAACAACTTCATAGGGTGGCATATTTAATTTTGTGGTGTATTTTAGAATGTAGAAAAAACGAGATATTTCCGGAAAGACGACAATAATATTAGGCCTATAGATATATTCAACAGTGTGTATCTATTTTATAGTCAATGTTGTTTATCTCCGCCATAACATTGCAACATCACTGTGGAAATTATAATGACCTCATATTGTGTTACAGACATAACTATAGTCGTTATACGGTATGAATAATTATGTCCTTATATGGGGTGATTAGCTATCATGTGACTCTCACAGAGGGTCACATGATAGCCAATCACCCCATATATGGAAGCACTTGTGCCCCATCTTGTGGCAACTTTGATTTATTTGTCACAAATTTATTCATACTATATGAGGGGTGATATGTCACCTTTAATATTCTCATAAGTTATGTCATAATAATACATTATTAATATTTTGCATTTTCATTGCCAACAGAACGTGCAATACAGCTGAATTTTATGTTTAAATGAAAATATGCTAGATTTCTGGTTTCTAAATTATTATAAGTAATCTTCAGAAATTAAATTAGACGACTCACACCTGCAATTAACAGAAAATGTGGAAAATAAGATATACCGAATGAACACAAAGCTAATATATATTTTTTTTTGTTACTTTAAATTTACCCAATCATTTGTAAGTTTACATCCACAATAAACTCAATTAAATTGATTCACAATGTTGTATATACATGTACATATCTCTAGTTCTATGACAAATAAGTCTGGATTGACTTTCTTTCTGTCAATAAAATATGTGTCTGTCTGTCTGTTACAGCGTCTATGTCCTCGAATAGTTGAACTCAGAGGGTATATACAAATCTAAACTCACCTAGAAACTGAGGATATATCTTAACCGCCCATCCTGACAATGCAAATACAACACGTTTTACATTAACCTTTAAAGCGCGAAATTTGATACCAAACCTTTGCAAATCTTGATGTTCAAAGACACATTGCATTACCAATAACAGTGATTTGATCTGCGAATAAGATGGATTAACAATGACTATAGTCGTGATAAGAGGGGATAGGGTTAAAATTAAAGAAAGAGGGTAAACAAACTACAATTGAAACGGTGAAATGAACAATCAGATAGACGAATTAAACATTTTTTGCTGCAAAAGTTCTCGTCAAATACATTTGAAAAAACCCATAGCGATAGCATTGTTGGTGTGTTTTTTTAATTCAAAATGTTGTAAGTAACATAGGCTCCTACATAAAATTAAACACAGTCGAAATGCTTAATATAACCGAAATTGACGAAACTTTTGAGTTATTGTTCAAACTGGTCTAATATTGTATTGCACTCTAATTTAAATAACAACTAAATGGCGAGAAGGGATCAGGCGTTTCTGTCACGTGATGCGATATACGAGCGTTGTAGACGGTGGGCCAACATTATACCAGTAATGGGTCAACGTATGGTTTTTGCATGTCCTACAGGTAAGGCCTGTCATGTCATATTATATCCATTGGTTGTTTCATCAAAAGGAAATATGGCTAATAAACTTTTTAATATAATCTGTTAAAAATGTGGCTATAGGAATATTTTTTCAAGAATAGTAATATTCGTGAACACAAATCCCGCATAGAAAACGGGCGGTTTGCTTCAAACATTTAATTTATCCACCGTGCACAGTAGCTGTCATGTTTTAATATCCTGTGTTTAAAACGTTCATATTAAATGTTATAAACATATCATTTAAAAGCAAGTGCTCTGTAACTATGCAGGTTTATTTTGATTAATTATGATACAGATATTTATAAACAAAATCATGTTGTGTTCCATGTAGGCCTGGCCATTCTATTACTCTTAATGATACCTGCGGTAGCAGAAGCACATCTTCTAAATCAAATTTAAAGTCATCCCAGTTTACGGCACGTCATATATAAATACGGGTACATAATAATGTAGTAGTATAAAATACGAACCTAAATTGACCTTTAGCAATCAGAATGTCATATGTGTCGCTCAATTGAGTGGCACATATGACATCGTCATTGCTAGGAGATGATATAATTACGAAGAGTAAATAAATATTGAGATTTGCAATATTTAAGTTCAAATCTTTGACAATACGTCAACCATGCATAATTCTACTGACCCTCACACCCCATGTGACATATGCATAGAGCGGCATCATCGCCTGGCTGAGAGAGGGTGAATGCTACCTTAGACTAGATATTTTTTTATTGTAGACACTAGACACCAACCCTTCAAGTGTTATTGATGCTGCGTTCATAAGCCAAGTATATACCAAGTATATTTTATTTTGTATCTATTTCGGCTGTTTTCTGACACCTTGAGTTGAGAATTGCGGCAGCAAATCACACCTGAATGTGAATAAAAATAAGGAGAAACGCCTGGGAATCAAGAGGGTTATAGCTCAATGAATTAAACTACATTACACTTAAATAGGGCATTTGTGTCAACAGCATAATAGGTGACATTCTGAGACTCGTAGGGTTACAAAAAAACCTTGTGCTGCTGGAGCTGTACAGGCCTACATACGGTTTTGGGCAATTTAATCCATAAAATAGTTTGTGAAAGACGCTCAGTTAATCAAAATCTTAGTTTTCACACATATTTATTCGACTTAAATACAGTAGAACCTCGCCAAACGGACCACCACAGGGACTTCGCAAAAGGGGTCTCATTAGCGAGGTGGTCCCTTAAGAGAAATTGAACATTATACTTTATAATATTTGAAAATCTCCATGTTCTAAGCACAGTATGTGTACCATTAACTACGTGTATGAGAGATAAAAAAAAACACAAAACAAACACATACAATAATAAATATCTTTATTCAATTACCACAAAAAAAATAATACAATAAAAAAAATATTTTACATTTATTGAAGTTTGCCACAGTTTGTATGCTTCCTCTTACAGCAGCAACACGCAAACTATCTTGAGCAGTCATCAACTTTTCAACGGTATCAGTCTATTTTCACAACATTACTCTGGAATAGAATGTAGTCATATTTTTCGTAATTTAAAGCTGGAAATTGCAATTTCAGCTTTAAATTACGAAAAATACAGTTGTCACAATGCGCGCATGACAGGTGTTAACATACTTATAGTTTTCAGTGAAATATATACATTTTCCGTTCCCTTGAGGTTGGAACTGATCCATTTTCCGTTCCCTCGAGGGTTGGAACTGATCCATTTTCCTTTCCCTTGAGGTTGGAACTGATCCATTTTCCTTTCCCTCGAGGCTGGAATTAATACATTTTCCTTTCCCTTGAGGTTGAAACTGATACATTTCCCTTTCCTTCGAGGTTGGAATTAATACATTTTCCTTTCCCTTGAGGTTGGAACTGATCCATTTTCCGTTCCCTTGAGGTTGAAACTGATACATTTTCCTTTCCCTTGAGGTTGGAATTAATACATTTTCCGTTCCCTTGAGGTTGAAACTGATACATTTTCCTTTCCCTCGAGGTTGGAATTAATACATTTGCCGTTCCCTTGAGCAGTGTGTTGAGGCTGGAACTGATACATTTACCTTTCCTTTGATAATGGAATTAATACATTTGCCGTTCCCTTGATACAGGACATGTGGCATACAATGGACGATTACTAATAAAACATAAATGTTCTTTGTTTATGATATCATGAAGGATGTCAACGAAACTTTCACGTGGCGATTTTAAGGACATACGCACTTAAGTATATGTGTATCAGTAGGTGGTAGAATACGAAACTTGGGCACAGAATGTTATAGTTACAAAGATATTTAATACAAGGTTATATTTTATCCAGTTTTCAGCTTACAAATATACGTGGCGAATTTGCGGTAAGATAATAATAATAATAATAATAATAATAATAATAATAATAATAATAATAATAAGTTCTTCTATAGCTCACATACAGTACTCTACGCACTTTACTGACAATTAAAGGTAGGCGTTACAGAAAAAATGCTTCTTCGAGGCGCTTTTGAAGACATCTAAGGATTCGCACGTCCACACTGAATCCGGGAGTTCGTTCCACAGCTCTGGCGCTGCACTAAAAAAACTTCTGCAACCGTACTGTAAGAGTTTAGTATTGCGCAGACAAAGAAGGTTTTTCGATGATGAGCGCAGGCGTTTGCTTGGAGTGTAGCTTGAAACTAAGTCGGATAAATCTGATGGCGCGCTGTCATGGATTGTTTTGTACGTGAGCAGCAGTACCTTGAAGATGATTCGCTCTTGCACTGGTAGCCAATGGAGTCTTTTAAACACCGGTGTTATGTGATCATCTCGATTGTTGCGTGCCACCAGGCGTGCTGCGGTGATCTGAACACGCTGTTTCAGATCAGGTCTCAAGTGAGAACTCTGGACAGGTGACAGAATACAGAGTATAACCTTATTCAAAGTCTGCTCTTGGCCCACGTATTGCATTACCACTTAAGTTTAAAGGTGATCTATCACCCCTTATATGGTATGAATAATTATGTCCTTATATGGGGTGATTGGCTATCATGTGACTCTCTCAGAGGGTCACATGATAGCCAATTACCCCATATAAGGAAATACGTGTGTCCCATCTTGTGGCAACTTTGATTTAATTGTCACAAATTTATTCATACTGTATAAGAGGTGATATGTCACCTTTAACAACTAGATGACGAGAGGGTATTATGTGATACCGCCACAATCGTCATAAGTACAATACTTGGATCTCACATGTTAATAAGGTGTAATCCTGATTAGGCGTTTCTCGTTAGCCCTCTAACCGCAGGTGCCGCATATGTTCGGGTTTTCATATTTTATTGACACATTAAGTACCACATTTTAAATTTGTTAAAGATAGAATGTGACATCAAGCAGCAAGATTTGTAACAAGTTGACCTTCATTTTTTCAAATCTGAATAATTTTCACTCGCTTGAAGTTGTGGATCGCGTCAGCGAGACGCAACTTCAAGTGGGTGAAAATTCACATTGAATAAATTGGCGTTTAAAGGGTTAAGGCGAGCACATGCCGATAGCACATACTTCGTTGTTGTTGTATGCTTCTACAGATCGTTATATCATTTTTTAAATATCACAGATAATGTATTGATTGTATTGTATCAGGGGTATTCTTCGCTCCTCGTAATGTCGTATATAACGACACGCATTTCTAGATTTAACAATAATTTATTGTGCCTGTAACAAAAAATTATCTAAATCAGTCGAGAAAAAAGTTTTTTTTAATATCCACTCGTAACCAGTTTAAAACACAAGTCATACTATTATCTGAAGTGGGTACATTCGGAATGAAAGAAATAACTATTTTCAATATAGACTGCAGCGTAGTTGATCCATTTTAATATGTCTCTAGCTTGGCTTAATTATATGTACCATTTGGTTTTCTATGTCAATGGCTAGTTTGCTCACATATAAAACAGTCTCTTTCTGAGACACAAAGAGTAGGAAGTAGAGATCTGAAACACCTATAAAAGGAGGAAGACTCCAACCATTCATTTGGAATACGTCTGCCACTGTGCTTTCGTTGCGCTGTTTTACGATAATTGAATTCACAGATATAGCTTTCATTGTTCGCTTTATGTGAAATTAACACTCCAGACACCAAATTGAACCACGATCAAATAGTTAGGACATCTGAGGCCCGTCTGTAATCAACTTAATTAGGTCTGTGTTCAAATTCATCTTATCTTTGCTGCAGGTAACCAGCCACAAAAGCAGGGAATGTATTCCCAAGCACAATCCTCATTCAATAGTGATTATTATTTTTTTAATTCTGTATTTAAAAAATCTTTCAAATACCAGATAAAGATATTTGTTTTCAATGATTGCCTTCTCATATGTAAAACATCCGTTTTCAAATCAAATTTAATTATAAAACTATTCTAGACGTGAGTTTGGTATCGAGCGTAAAACTAGGAAGAACGGAATGGATCACTTTATGTGTAGCATCATCATCATTATCATTATAATATTAACGTGATAGAATTATATCCATAATATTAGATTTATAAATATATGTTTTAGAAGATAATAATGATATGTTCCATAAATAGCACCAGAAATAAATGTATTTCTGATAATACCTAAAATCATGGTCGGATAAAATGTAAATGATCTTATATCGAAAGCTATATTAATAGAAATCATATACATGTAGTACCATAATACATAATAATAATAACAATATAATATTTTTATGAAGGTGTGCTTTAGTATGATTACCACGAAGTCAAATTAGTATATGAAATAGAACAAGTAATTCTCAAATATATTGCAAAAATCACCTTATTATATTAAACATGCCAAGTATGCATGCTACACATATAAGAAGTTTTTATTATCATCTAAGATAGAACTTCACTTGAAATTTCAGCCTAATTTTCTACACAGTTTATATGTCATGCCTCAACTCTGATTTAAAGCTCGAATTCAAAAGAAAATATGCTCCCAAATATCCCCTTATGATGTTAATTTATTATAAAGTTAATCTATACTAGTCATATACGTGGATGAAATATAATATTATGTCGATAGAGGGATTATAAAATATTATACGCTATTTCACAAAATGGAAAATATTTGTGAATCAAATGGTTATAATTCACATGAATATATGCTAAGGTAGTGTTTTGTGAGTTTAAAGTCTCGATGTCTTCGTGTTTTTAAGGGACGCAAATTAACATCATCACGTTTCGGACTAACAAGACAAGATTTGTCAAACGCTGCACGATGCTGTGCCAACGTTGGCGCAGCATTGGGTCAGTGTAGGGCTAATCCGCTAACGAGGGGACATGTGAAAAACCCCGGGTTCTGAGTGTAATCGTACACAAGACAAGTAGGCAGGCTATAATTGTTCTATTTAAGTAGGGTACTTAAAGCCTTATCAATCACTCTAGACAGGGATATAATACTAGGGTAAGTTTCGCCAATCACCACACCCCAGTACCCCTTCTCTGTGCCAGTAACCCTTCACACCCCAGTTGCCTGACCCTGTGCCTGTAACAATTCACACCACTGTTGCATTTATGTATTACACAAGATAACTTGACACAAATTTATTGACTTAACACTTTCAAACATGAATTCACCATTGTAATTTTCATCCAATACAAGCCGCGAATTGCTGTCGCAATTCTCGACTTGGAATGGATGAAAAAGACTTGAAGTGGATGATAAATGAAAAAATATACTGTTATTTTTTAAACAGTTCCATGAAAATTTTCGTTATAAAACCACTAGGTTTCAGGAAATGAAGTCATTCTTCAGAGATGCGAAATGATGCTTTGAAGCATCGTGAGGGTTTAAAGGGTTAAATACGGTAGGATCCACCAGAATGTCGGTACGTACATGAGATGGTTTGAATAGCATTTACTGACTAAAATTCACTATTAAAATTAGGTCCATCTCTGGTACGATGGAGTCCCATTGGACCCATCATGCACACTAAGCTCACCAGATCCATTTGTTTGATAATATGCTTTAAATAAAATATTGCTTGGTGTGCTCTGTAAAATTTGTTGTGAGAGACCTCAAATTCAAGATGGCGTCCCAGTTTGCCGCCAAGATCAAATATGATTAGGATACAAAAAACACTAGAAACACTATCGCCACTTCACAGAGACACCCTTTCAATTCTAGGCGGATGTTATTATAATACACGTTTCTTCGGTGGTAACCCAGTAAACACCATACATTGACCAATAATATTGTTGTTTCAAAGTTGAGCCAGCTTCGCAGACGATGGGCCAACATTGAAACAACATTGGGTCAATGTATTGTTTTTGCTGGGAAACGAGCGATATGAGCGTGCACAAACACATACAATAATTCATATTTAGGTCACGAGGGGGCGACACTGAGAAAGTCACGTGATCTCCATAATATTATAATTCCACACGGAAGCCATTTTTCTTCGCCCCTGCTACCTCTGGGGTCGGGGCAAAATCTGCTTCGCGACGGTCACGTGTTGTTAAAGAGGGTAATTTACCCTTTTTAGCGGGCGTTATGATAAAATAATCAGCCTGTCCCCTCCAATCGACGTGAATGGGCCGCCGGTTGCCAGCGAGTTGCTTGGCAACCGACACGCTTGTGACCATATGGCGCAACGACCGTATGCGACCTAGCGTACCGCACAATTAGCAGTCGACAGCTGTTTTTGAAGAATAAGTGTGTCATTCGCGCCGTATTTTGCGTCATTACGGCGTGAATGACAATTTTAAATGCTGTCGATTATTAAATGTACGCTGTTTAGGATTAAGGATTATGCATTATGGAATGTGGCCAGCGGATATGGTGTTAATCGGCGAAGTGCGTGTGTGGGTACAACGACATAGGCGGAGTTAATATCACCGGGCAAAGACAAAAGACAGTAACTGTGAACTGGATAAATGAGCAGTTACTGTCTTATGGCTTTGCAGAGCATAATAGGCCAACCCTGTGATAGGCACAGGTGCGCAGGGCAGGTAGTTAATTTATTACTGGACACGCCCATCAGATTATAATAATACACCAGGTGACAAGCCCCCTTATAGTTAGGGGGATCTATTGGGTTCATTGTTCGCCGTATTTACCGACCCTGTATCTGTGTACCTGTAAAAACACGCGGATCCCGAATTAAAATCATTTATTTATTGGTCAAGTCACATATGTTATAATGAAGTACACATATAGCTGCACGGGTCGACGACCACCAATGTAACTTATCTGATAATCGCGTTTCAAGTACATTAATCAGAGGGCAAGAGCTAAATATAAGAATGAACATCAATGCAGAGGCACGGAAAAATTTGTATGACATTTGACGTCAATTAGCAGGGTAATTAGTCATAGCTGACGACTAATTACATGGATGAGGGAGTAATGTTTTTTTGTAGGCCCACAAGGCACAAACAATAAGATTTTCTAACAATTCTATAGCAAAATTGCTAGTTGAACCTTTCAGTGCGGGGAGCGACTTTAGACGTCAGACTCCAGATTCTGACGTCTTGGATATATAGCGTGCTCAAGTCAGCTATCAAGCGTGTGTAAGATGTAAAGAACCATCGTTATCATAAGCAGCCCAAAGCACAATTCATTAGGTAAAAATAGTAAATTATTGTATTGTTTAGTAGGATTGTATAATTTTATGTAATTTTTTATATATTTAATTGCTGGGCAAAATAATTTGCTTTTACTCGACCTGACTTGTTTGTGGAAGTAATTGTTTAAACAGATCATCAACATAATGACGTTGATATCCCTTTCATAAAATAATAAAATGTAATTGCTAAACTATTAAAAAGGTAAATTTCGATTTCAGATTATTTCATGTAACATAAAATAATCTCAAAGAATGATATGAGTAAAATGGGATGGCAATAAATAATATATTATCACACTGATATGCAACAAAATAAGTCGTATTATATTCAATTTGTATCATGTTTATGGTATACTCTAGTCGTCATAAATTGCAACAAAATGGTAATGAGTGGTATTGCTGGTAATACAGGAATAGTTTTGAAAGTTTTTGGCCTTTTTAAATTCAGTAGTATTGACCAAAGCGTTGGAGTTTACTTTTACAGAAAAAAATTGTCGATTAACTTTCCTTTAAACATTTAACTCAGGAGTAGTTCATGAAATAAATGTCATGCTTAACATAGAAAATCAGGAAATAATAAAAATATGCATAAGCGCAAAAGAGGTGTGATATATTGAATAAATTCATACCGTTTTCCACTGGTTAGTAGCTTTTTAGTCAAGTGATATTCCGTCCAAAGCTCTATTTAATAAAAAACAACTTCATAGGGTGGCATATTTAATTTTGTGGTGTATTTTAGAATGTAGAAAAAACGAGATATTTCCGGAAAGACGACAATAATATTAGGCCTATAGATATATTCAACAGTGTGTATCTATTTTATAGTCAATGTTGTTTATCTCCGCCATAACATTGCAACATCACTGTGGAAATTATAATGACCTCATATTGTGTTACAGACATAACTATAGTCGTTATACGGTATGAATAATTATGTCCTTATATGGGGTGATTAGCTATCATGTGACTCTCACAGAGGGTCACATGATAGCCAATCACCCCATATATGGAAGCACTTGTGCCCCATCTTGTGGCAACTTTGATTTATTTGTCACAAATTTATTCATACTATATGAGGGGTGATATGTCACCTTTAATATTCTCATAAGTTATGTCATAATAATACATTATTAATATTTTGCATTTTCATTGCCAACAGAACGTGCAATACAGCTGAATTTTATGTTTAAATGAAAATATGCTAGATTTCTGGTTTCTAAATTATTATAAGTAATCTTCAGAAATTAAATTAGACGACTCACACCTGCAATTAACAGAAAATGTGGAAAATAAGATATACCGAATGAACACAAAGCTAATATATATTTTTTTTTGTTACTTTAAATTTACCCAATCATTTGTAAGTTTACATCCACAATAAACTCAATTAAATTGATTCACAATGTTGTATATACATGTACATATCTCTAGTTCTATGACAAATAAGTCTGGATTGACTTTCTTTCTGTCAATAAAATATGTGTCTGTCTGTCTGTTACAGCGTCTATGTCCTCGAATAGTTGAACTCAGAGGGTATATACAAATCTAAACTCACCTAGAAACTGAGGATATATCTTAACCGCCCATCCTGACAATGCAAATACAACACGTTTTACATTAACCTTTAAAGCGCGAAATTTGATACCAAACCTTTGCAAATCTTGATGTTCAAAGACACATTGCATTACCAATAACAGTGATTTGATCTGCGAATAAGATGGATTAACAATGACTATAGTCGTGATAAGAGGGGATAGGGTTAAAATTAAAGAAAGAGGGTAAACAAACTACAATTGAAACGGTGAAATGAACAATCAGATAGACGAATTAAACATTTTTTGCTGCAAAAGTTCTCGTCAAATACATTTGAAAAAACCCATAGCGATAGCATTGTTGGTGTGTTTTTTTAATTCAAAATGTTGTAAGTAACATAGGCTCCTACATAAAATTAAACACAGTCGAAATGCTTAATATAACCGAAATTGACGAAACTTTTGAGTTATTGTTCAAACTGGTCTAATATTGTATTGCACTCTAATTTAAATAACAACTAAATGGCGAGAAGGGATCAGGCGTTTCTGTCACGTGATGCGATATACGAGCGTTGTAGACGGTGGGCCAACATTATACCAGTAATGGGTCAACGTATGGTTTTTGCATGTCCTACAGGTAAGGCCTGTCATGTCATATTATATCCATTGGTTGTTTCATCAAAAGGAAATATGGCTAATAAACTTTTTAATATAATCTGTTAAAAATGTGGCTATAGGAATATTTTTTCAAGAATAGTAATATTCGTGAACACAAATCCCGCATAGAAAACGGGCGGTTTGCTTCAAACATTTAATTTATCCACCGTGCACAGTAGCTGTCATGTTTTAATATCCTGTGTTTAAAACGTTCATATTAAATGTTATAAACATATCATTTAAAAGCAAGTGCTCTGTAACTATGCAGGTTTATTTTGATTAATTATGATACAGATATTTATAAACAAAATCATGTTGTGTTCCATGTAGGCCTGGCCATTCTATTACTCTTAATGATACCTGCGGTAGCAGAAGCACATCTTCTAAATCAAATTTAAAGTCATCCCAGTTTACGGCACGTCATATATAAATACGGGTACATAATAATGTAGTAGTATAAAATACGAACCTAAATTGACCTTTAGCAATCAGAATGTCATATGTGTCGCTCAATTGAGTGGCACATATGACATCGTCATTGCTAGGAGATGATATAATTACGAAGAGTAAATAAATATTGAGATTTGCAATATTTAAGTTCAAATCTTTGACAATACGTCAACCATGCATAATTCTACTGACCCTCACACCCCATGTGACATATGCATAGAGCGGCATCATCGCCTGGCTGAGAGAGGGTGAATGCTACCTTAGACTAGATATTTTTTTATTGTAGACACTAGACACCAACCCTTCAAGTGTTATTGATGCTGCGTTCATAAGCCAAGTATATACCAAGTATATTTTATTTTGTATCTATTTCGGCTGTTTTCTGACACCTTGAGTTGAGAATTGCGGCAGCAAATCACACCTGAATGTGAATAAAAATAAGGAGAAACGCCTGGGAATCAAGAGGGTTATAGCTCAATGAATTAAACTACATTACACTTAAATAGGGCATTTGTGTCAACAGCATAATAGGTGACATTCTGAGACTCGTAGGGTTACAAAAAAACCTTGTGCTGCTGGAGCTGTACAGGCCTACATACGGTTTTGGGCAATTTAATCCATAAAATAGTTTGTGAAAGACGCTCAGTTAATCAAAATCTTAGTTTTCACACATATTTATTCGACTTAAATACAGTAGAACCTCGCCAAACGGACCACCACAGGGACTTCGCAAAAGGGGTCTCATTAGCGAGGTGGTCCCTTAAGAGAAATTGAACATTATACTTTATAATATTTGAAAATCTCCATGTTCTAAGCACAGTATGTGTACCATTAACTACGTGTATGAGAGATAAAAAAAAACACAAAACAAACACATACAATAATAAATATCTTTATTCAATTACCACAAAAAAAATAATACAATAAAAAAAATATTTTACATTTATTGAAGTTTGCCACAGTTTGTATGCTTCCTCTTACAGCAGCAACACGCAAACTATCTTGAGCAGTCATCAACTTTTCAACGGTATCAGTCTATTTTCACAACATTACTCTGGAATAGAATGTAGTCATATTTTTCGTAATTTAAAGCTGGAAATTGCAATTTCAGCTTTAAATTACGAAAAATACAGTTGTCACAATGCGCGCATGACAGGTGTTAACATACTTATAGTTTTCAGTGAAATATATACATTTTCCGTTCCCTTGAGGTTGGAACTGATCCATTTTCCGTTCCCTCGAGGGTTGGAACTGATCCATTTTCCTTTCCCTTGAGGTTGGAACTGATCCATTTTCCTTTCCCTCGAGGCTGGAATTAATACATTTTCCTTTCCCTTGAGGTTGAAACTGATACATTTCCCTTTCCTTCGAGGTTGGAATTAATACATTTTCCTTTCCCTTGAGGTTGGAACTGATCCATTTTCCGTTCCCTTGAGGTTGAAACTGATACATTTTCCTTTCCCTTGAGGTTGGAATTAATACATTTTCCGTTCCCTTGAGGTTGAAACTGATACATTTTCCTTTCCCTCGAGGTTGGAATTAATACATTTGCCGTTCCCTTGAGCAGTGTGTTGAGGCTGGAACTGATACATTTACCTTTCCTTTGATAATGGAATTAATACATTTGCCGTTCCCTTGATACAGGACATGTGGCATACAATGGACGATTACTAATAAAACATAAATGTTCTTTGTTTATGATATCATGAAGGATGTCAACGAAACTTTCACGTGGCGATTTTAAGGACATACGCACTTAAGTATATGTGTATCAGTAGGTGGTAGAATACGAAACTTGGGCACAGAATGTTATAGTTACAAAGATATTTAATACAAGGTTATATTTTATCCAGTTTTCAGCTTACAAATATACGTGGCGAATTTGCGGTAAGATAATAATAATAATAATAATAATAATAATAATAATAATAATAATAATAATAAGTTCTTCTATAGCTCACATACAGTACTCTACGCACTTTACTGACAATTAAAGGTAGGCGTTACAGAAAAAATGCTTCTTCGAGGCGCTTTTGAAGACATCTAAGGATTCGCACGTCCACACTGAATCCGGGAGTTCGTTCCACAGCTCTGGCGCTGCACTAAAAAAACTTCTGCAACCGTACTGTAAGAGTTTAGTATTGCGCAGACAAAGAAGGTTTTTCGATGATGAGCGCAGGCGTTTGCTTGGAGTGTAGCTTGAAACTAAGTCGGATAAATCTGATGGCGCGCTGTCATGGATTGTTTTGTACGTGAGCAGCAGTACCTTGAAGATGATTCGCTCTTGCACTGGTAGCCAATGGAGTCTTTTAAACACCGGTGTTATGTGATCATCTCGATTGTTGCGTGCCACCAGGCGTGCTGCGGTGATCTGAACACGCTGTTTCAGATCAGGTCTCAAGTGAGAACTCTGGACAGGTGACAGAATACAGAGTATAACCTTATTCAAAGTCTGCTCTTGGCCCACGTATTGCATTACCACTTAAGTTTAAAGGTGATCTATCACCCCTTATATGGTATGAATAATTATGTCCTTATATGGGGTGATTGGCTATCATGTGACTCTCTCAGAGGGTCACATGATAGCCAATTACCCCATATAAGGAAATACGTGTGTCCCATCTTGTGGCAACTTTGATTTAATTGTCACAAATTTATTCATACTGTATAAGAGGTGATATGTCACCTTTAACAACTAGATGACGAGAGGGTATTATGTGATACCGCCACAATCGTCATAAGTACAATACTTGGATCTCACATGTTAATAAGGTGTAATCCTGATTAGGCGTTTCTCGTTAGCCCTCTAACCGCAGGTGCCGCATATGTTCGGGTTTTCATATTTTATTGACACATTAAGTACCACATTTTAAATTTGTTAAAGATAGAATGTGACATCAAGCAGCAAGATTTGTAACAAGTTGACCTTCATTTTTTCAAATCTGAATAATTTTCACTCGCTTGAAGTTGTGGATCGCGTCAGCGAGACGCAACTTCAAGTGGGTGAAAATTCACATTGAATAAATTGGCGTTTAAAGGGTTAAGGCGAGCACATGCCGATAGCACATACTTCGTTGTTGTTGTATGCTTCTACAGATCGTTATATCATTTTTTAAATATCACAGATAATGTATTGATTGTATTGTATCAGGGGTATTCTTCGCTCCTCGTAATGTCGTATATAACGACACGCATTTCTAGATTTAACAATAATTTATTGTGCCTGTAACAAAAAATTATCTAAATCAGTCGAGAAAAAAGTTTTTTTTAATATCCACTCGTAACCAGTTTAAAACACAAGTCATACTATTATCTGAAGTGGGTACATTCGGAATGAAAGAAATAACTATTTTCAATATAGACTGCAGCGTAGTTGATCCATTTTAATATGTCTCTAGCTTGGCTTAATTATATGTACCATTTGGTTTTCTATGTCAATGGCTAGTTTGCTCACATATAAAACAGTCTCTTTCTGAGACACAAAGAGTAGGAAGTAGAGATCTGAAACACCTATAAAAGGAGGAAGACTCCAACCATTCATTTGGAATACGTCTGCCACTGTGCTTTCGTTGCGCTGTTTTACGATAATTGAATTCACAGATATAGCTTTCATTGTTCGCTTTATGTGAAATTAACACTCCAGACACCAAATTGAACCACGATCAAATAGTTAGGACATCTGAGGCCCGTCTGTAATCAACTTAATTAGGTCTGTGTTCAAATTCATCTTATCTTTGCTGCAGGTAACCAGCCACAAAAGCAGGGAATGTATTCCCAAGCACAATCCTCATTCAATAGTGATTATTATTTTTTTAATTCTGTATTTAAAAAATCTTTCAAATACCAGATAAAGATATTTGTTTTCAATGATTGCCTTCTCATATGTAAAACATCCGTTTTCAAATCAAATTTAATTATAAAACTATTCTAGACGTGAGTTTGGTATCGAGCGTAAAACTAGGAAGAACGGAATGGATCACTTTATGTGTAGCATCATCATCATTATCATTATAATATTAACGTGATAGAATTATATCCATAATATTAGATTTATAAATATATGTTTTAGAAGATAATAATGATATGTTCCATAAATAGCACCAGAAATAAATGTATTTCTGATAATACCTAAAATCATGGTCGGATAAAATGTAAATGATCTTATATCGAAAGCTATATTAATAGAAATCATATACATGTAGTACCATAATACATAATAATAATAACAATATAATATTTTTATGAAGGTGTGCTTTAGTATGATTACCACGAAGTCAAATTAGTATATGAAATAGAACAAGTAATTCTCAAATATATTGCAAAAATCACCTTATTATATTAAACATGCCAAGTATGCATGCTACACATATAAGAAGTTTTTATTATCATCTAAGATAGAACTTCACTTGAAATTTCAGCCTAATTTTCTACACAGTTTATATGTCATGCCTCAACTCTGATTTAAAGCTCGAATTCAAAAGAAAATATGCTCCCAAATATCCCCTTATGATGTTAATTTATTATAAAGTTAATCTATACTAGTCATATACGTGGATGAAATATAATATTATGTCGATAGAGGGATTATAAAATATTATACGCTATTTCACAAAATGGAAAATATTTGTGAATCAAATGGTTATAATTCACATGAATATATGCTAAGGTAGTGTTTTGTGAGTTTAAAGTCTCGATGTCTTCGTGTTTTTAAGGGACGCAAATTAACATCATCACGTTTCGGACTAACAAGACAAGATTTGTCAAACGCTGCACGATGCTGTGCCAACGTTGGCGCAGCATTGGGTCAGTGTAGGGCTAATCCGCTAACGAGGGGACATGTGAAAAACCCCGGGTTCTGAGTGTAATCGTACACAAGACAAGTAGGCAGGCTATAATTGTTCTATTTAAGTAGGGTACTTAAAGCCTTATCAATCACTCTAGACAGGGATATAATACTAGGGTAAGTTTCGCCAATCACCACACCCCAGTACCCCTTCTCTGTGCCAGTAACCCTTCACACCCCAGTTGCCTGACCCTGTGCCTGTAACAATTCACACCACTGTTGCATTTATGTATTACACAAGATAACTTGACACAAATTTATTGACTTAACACTTTCAAACATGAATTCACCATTGTAATTTTCATCCAATACAAGCCGCGAATTGCTGTCGCAATTCTCGACTTGGAATGGATGAAAAAGACTTGAAGTGGATGATAAATGAAAAAATATACTGTTATTTTTTAAACAGTTCCATGAAAATTTTCGTTATAAAACCACTAGGTTTCAGGAAATGAAGTCATTCTTCAGAGATGCGAAATGATGCTTTGAAGCATCGTGAGGGTTTAAAGGGTTAAATACGGTAGGATCCACCAGAATGTCGGTACGTACATGAGATGGTTTGAATAGCATTTACTGACTAAAATTCACTATTAAAATTAGGTCCATCTCTGGTACGATGGAGTCCCATTGGACCCATCATGCACACTAAGCTCACCAGATCCATTTGTTTGATAATATGCTTTAAATAAAATATTGCTTGGTGTGCTCTGTAAAATTTGTTGTGAGAGACCTCAAATTCAAGATGGCGTCCCAGTTTGCCGCCAAGATCAAATATGATTAGGATACAAAAAACACTAGAAACAATTGCGAAAAATTAACGGTCAACTTCGAAGTCAAAACGATAATTTCAAAGTCAAATATGATGCCTCTTTTTGTTTATTTTGGTCTGAGGAATCCATTTCTGTTATTACATTATTATATAAATGAAGCAAGGTCATCTTCAAAGTCAAAATATAAATTACAAGGTCAAAATAGCAAAGAGATTTTAACATTATAATAGTAAAAAGCGGTGATAAATATGTTTGTGAAACTAAATTTTGAAAAAAAATTAAAATTAAAAAAAGTCAATTTGAAGGTCTTTTTTTTATATGATCTTTGACAAATAAAGCTGGGAGCAAACGTCATACCCCTTTTCAGTGTGGACTGGGTAGTATATTTATAGTAGTAATTTAGTGATTCAAGTTCATCTTTAGGGTAATTCCAATGGCTCACTAACAAAAAATTCACGAATAAAATAGCAATACGTGTAATAGGCCGACATATTTTTGATGTGCTTTGGACTGGACTGGATTTGGACTGGATCTGACTGGATAATCTACTTTTTGTGGTATTTTAATATGTCAATGTCATCTTCGTGATCATTATTATTGTTAATAATAACTACATGTAATTGTGAGTGAATCACACTTCTTTCTAATGTCATTTGTCTGACCATTTTTGATGATATGTTGGTTATTATTTTTCATTGGCTTTATTCTGCTGATCAGTGTTATTTTCAATCTCAAGTCAAATACAAAAAAAGACCCCAGAAATCGAAACGCTCCCGCCTAGAAGAGAAATTGATTTTTAAAAGCGATTTTGTGTATACAAAATTATACATGCTCTACTTTAAATTCTAATAGTTGTGAATTAAATATGTATTCTCGTTTTTATACCTCATTCTCATGCATACATATTATTATTTAAACTGACTAATAAGCCTAATGGGCTGGGTACTCAATGAAACTGATTATATTTGTTGTTTTGCTTTGTTTTTACTTGTCAGTATAAGAAACTAATTGAACTTGAAAACTAACCACTCACGTCGTGTGTGACTCATATTTATTGGGCCTACGCATTTTCCATATCAGACAGTCAGCATTTATTTTTATTTAAAGACACCATATCCCTTCCATATCAATAATTTAATACAATATAGATTTCACCAGCGAAAATCAACCTGCGTAACGTTATATCTTCTTCAAAAAAGCATTCTATTGAATAAATCACGACTTATTGTTTTATATGTTTATAATGAGTGGTATCGATTGGAAATTTTACTTCTCTATAAAATTGTTATATTGCCAAACATCTATGTGTGTAAAACGTAATAATACATTATCTAACTGTTTTAATACTGTATCTGAAGCAATACACATTATATAATGTTTTACTGTTTTTAAAACGATTAACCAACGAGATCAAAACGTATTACCACCAATAGATCCTTCAGTGTTCCCCACCAGAAAAAGTATCACACTTGTTTATATCTATATTTGTTTAAAATCAAATTTTTGCACAGCTCCAAGCATTTTCCATTCGTTTACGATAAAACACTCGTGATTGCTATCTGTGTATGTTGAAACTTGACATAGTTATGTTGATCTTTTCACCTTGAACATGACCTTGAATTATTTAAATGCACAAAAATGCACATTTGTTAAAAATTATATTTTTTAGGTTTTGGAATTGACATGGAAAATTACTTTGTATCAACAGAATAATTCCAGAGATGGATTATTGAGTCAAAATCACACTAAAAGAGGTGTGACGTTTCTTTTCAATTGTAATAGAAATTTATTTCCAAAACATAATCTTGAAATTGACATTTTGAAGTCAGCAAAATAATAGCAAAAATAAAATTTTCAGTCTAAATAAAAAAAGGTGTTACACTTACGAGTATTCCTCGCTTAATCTGTTGAAAAACTATATTTGATCTTTAAATTGACCATTTGTCCTTAAATAAAAGAGAAACAAAGATCAAATACGCTCGCTGCTTATAATATTCCGCTTGGTTCGAATATTACCCATGTCAACTAGCATAATTATTTAATGTATGTCTGTCAATTTAAAAACTGTACAATTTCTTCTAGAGACCTTATAGGTGACGCAATAAAACTAAATGAGCACACTAAGCTAAATTTGTGGAGTATCATTGTAGGCTCTAAAATCATAGTTAACTTAGTGTGTAGGATGGCTATAATGGGAGCACAAAACTAGACAGTCATGTTTTCAGAGATGGACCTTCGCTTATATAATGCATAATAATAGAGTAACGTACATGGCATAATTTGAATATAATTTATCAAAAAGTGGTATAATTCAATACTGTAGATTTAAATCATGGCGTTATGTTGAGTATTACACCTGGGCGTTTTAATTACCATTGACGTGTAGTGCCAATTCATATAGGCCAAAATGACTGTGTATAAAATGAGTAGGGCTATCATTAGATAAAATTACTAGGGCTATCATTAGATAAAATGACTAGGGCTATCATTAGATAAAATGACTAGGGCTATCATTAGATAAAATGACTAGGGCTATCATCAGATAAAATGACCAGGGCTATCATTAGATAAAATGACTAGGGCTATCATTAGATAAGTGATTCTTGTCACTCCCCGGTTGCAACAGAAAGATCAAGTGACGAAAATTGTCACAAAAATTATAAAAAAAACGATGAAATTGGATTTATTATATTGAAAATCAGAAGCGTTGTCATTCACATGGCCTCGCAATTGATGGATGTTTGGATTGTTAGCTATTTATTTTCAATATAAAACGTTACCAGACTACTTGCACATTTAATTATTCGTTTAACTGAGCACCTGTTAAACTATTATTGGTAATTTTAGTGACAGTTATTTGGTTTGATATTTGCTTAAAACAAATAGTATATATCCTGGCTTGGCCTGTTCGTGGAGGCGGTGTCATATGCCTTCTCGATACCCATCCATACCGACATCCTACATGCTTCACACTTGGACAATCCAGGCGTTAATCAAAATACAAGACAAGTGCCTACAAGTTTTACCTTTAGTCATATATATCACATATACACTCGATAATTAATCAGTGGTAATTGGAACAACGCAGGGCTACATGGACGCCTTTATGCACAACTGAGCCAATCCCCTAAAAATGGGTTATGTGTGCCAAATGATAGGAATTTTGCATAGCCTTTATTTAAAAATTAACTAGAAGTCCAAATTACACCTATCACGCCACCTGATGGCGGTGAAAAACACAGCACATGTAAAATATTAAGATCAATTTTTGCACAACTGGACAACCCACACATTCATTTCTTCCACCAGCCTCACAGTATTGTGCTTATTGATGTTTTTCGTACACATTTGTTAAATTGACAATAATTGTGGCTTAGTCCACTTGTGCATCAATCAAAATTTTGAAATTGATTTATGCACAACTGGACCAACCCACACATGTTTTTCCCATCATCCTTACAGTCGACGTGATTTCACTCAACCTATATAAAGTTACATCTATAATTATTATAACAACTTCAGAATAGATCTACAGAAGACGTAGAGAGTCTGTAATGTGCTTATTATTGTAAATTATTTACATATATTCGTATTTGTTTAATTTACAAGAATTGTGGGCTGGTCCAGTTGTGCATAAATCAAAATGGTCATTTTTATTTATGCACAACAGTCTGGACCACCGTTTACTGAGCAACAAAGCTCGAAACCGGAGGGATTTAAATATGTGGGTATTTTCCATGAATGGAGAATGTGAATGTCTTGTGTTAGTTTGACTCAATATTTTGCCCATTCGCTTTCTCGAATTTACAGTAGACCAAAAATTTTAACTGCATTTATCTCAAAATGAACTTTTTGAGGTTGGTCCAGTTGTGCATATAAAAGCGTCCACGTATAAACGGGTCGAAAATTCACCAGACCTTAAGTACAGCAAAAAATATTAGGATGTCTGGTTCAAAGGCGCAGTTGACCAGACCTTTCATTGCACTGTTATTAAATAAGAATGAACAGACACTATCCAGGGTGAATGTTATGAAATAAAAAACACGAGTTCTTCTCTATAATATTATTCCTAACATTTGAAAATTGTGAATCGATTATTAGTCACTAGACAGTCCTAAAGGGACATTTTGTCCACCGAAGGTATGCCAAAATTTATTTGGCTTTTCTTATCTGATTTAGAATTAAAAGCATGCTGCAAAGTCAAAGGTTGTGTGATAAACCCCACCTCATATACATGTACCCTCATTATCATAATATATTACATGGCACGGTGCAAAAAAGACCAGCATTGGTCGCCCATATAATGTGGCCGTTCGTCATTCGCCAGACGGGGAAGTTGCGTCATGGCACGCCATGCATTACGTGACGCTTTGATGCCTACAGAAGACGTCTGCTGGAGATGTACAACAAGCACGGTACCTCTACCCAATATTGGGGTAATGTTGGCCCACCGTCTATGACGTTGGACCAACATTAACCCAGCATTGGGTACAGATTTCGGGTTTGCTTGGGAGCGGCAGATAGACCAACTCTGCTGTGGGAAAATAAAAACTGCAGTAACTGCGTACTTTTGTAAACTGCTTTTTGTTTTGGTATGGTGCCATTGACAAAGGGCAAAATCATCATTATTTATTTTTAAAGTTTTCCCTACGAGGATGAGCACGAGTGAACTTTGTTTTCTTTAGATCGTGTGTGTATTATTTGATTTAAAGCTACCAAAGGGCACAAGCGATAATATTTTTTGCTGTGAATTAAGATATTGTTTAGCCTGTTTATTTTGACACATGTGCAACTAGTGTGATGACAGAAGACGAGTGTCAGATAGGATCCTTTAGCTCCGAGGCGACGATTTGATGACTGCACTACTCCAATAACGATATCGCACACAAGGTAAATCACTTGCACGGGTGTAATATTTAACGATGTTGGATAACTGGGACAATGAGGGTATGCTATGGGACAGAGAATGCATGACTACGTCAACCCAGACAATGTGATGGGCAGCCACAAAAAATATCTATGTTAATTAATTAGAGAGCCTCTTGTCACGTCACCACCTCTCCGTTATTTTACTTAGCACGTTACAAGAGGCTTTAACTTTATGCCAGTTGTGAGCGCCACCGCTTAGTGTATAACAATGTGTGTATGGAAGTTATGTGCATAAAGACTGTGTGCATGGAAGTTATGTGCATACAGACTGTGTGCATGGAAGTTATGTGCATAAAAACTGTGTGCATGGAAGTTATGTGCATACAGACTGTGTACATGGAAGTTATGTGCATAAAAACTGTGTGCATGGAAGTTATGTGCATAAAAACTGTGTGCATGGAAGTTATGTGCATAAAGACTGTGTGCATGGAAGTTATGTGCATAAAGACTGTTTGCTAGAAAGTTATATCAAGAATACGGTTAATGTATTCTTGGTTATGTGCATAAAGACTGTTTGCCTGAAAGTTATGTGCATAAAGACTGTGTGCATGAAAGCCATGCGCATAACGCCTGTGTGATTCATAGTTATGTGCATGAAGACTGTGTTTTTGAAAGTTATGTGCATGAAGACTAAGTGCTTGAAAGTTATGCGCTTAAAGACTGTGTGCTTAAATGTTATGTACATAAAGATCGTGTGCTTGAAAGGTATGTGCATAAAGATTGTTCATGAAAGTTATGTGCATAAAGCCTGTGTGCTTGAAAGTTATGCACATAAAGACTGTGTGCTTAAAAGTTGTGTGCATGAAAATTGTGTGCTTGCCAGTTATTTTCACAAAGATTGTGTACTTAAAAGTTATGTACATAAAGATTGTGTGCTTGAAAGTGTTTTGCAGAAAGAGTGGTCGTGAAAGTTATGTGCATAAAAACTGTGTGCTTGAAAGGCATGCGCATGGCATGACAGGTAATGTAATATATTGTATTTTACATCAACACTAGGGATATTTATTGATGACGTGATGATTATCTGCTTATAGTGCAGATAGCAATATAACAGAGACACCTATCGAGCATCAATTCAACATCCAATCAAGTCATCAACCCAGCATGACAGCATTACAGCCCTCTACACACCTCTACCCTGCAATGCCAAAATACAGTATCTGCTCACTTGAAACGTAAGCAGATACTGCCTTTTGGTTTCACATGGCAGACCAAGGTAATGACGTATTTGGAGGACTGCCACATAACTGTGTAAATACAAAATTAAATATAAATATGTGTGTGTTGCAGACCTCAGATTTTAGTCCGAGAAGTAGCGTGCTCGGCCTCAGACGCTAGGGCTCGAATTTCGAATTTTGTGTTTGGAGGGCAGTGTTATGCCATTCATCTCACCATCCTCAGAAGGTTATCCTGGCCTAGTTTAGCCTACATCAGGCTTAAACACTTATTCATTTCATTTCATTTACATCCATGGAGACTGATAGGGACATCTACAATGAGTGTTGTATGTGTTCACCACGCGTAACGTAAACATACCAAATTCTGGCGACAAACAAACACTGCGAAGAAATGCATTATAATATGTAAATGCTGGTAAAAGGGTAAATGACGCATGTGTGAAATATTCCGACACCTGTGTCAGCCTGTGCCGCACTTTAGACACATTAACCCTTGTCCTGCTGCAGTGTCAACATTTCAATCATTTAAAGCTGGAATTGCTAACGCAATTTCCAGCTTCAAATGATATAAAGTATTTCTGCTGGGGAGAAATAGACACCGCCCAACTTGAATCACTTTACTAGCTGATCATCAACCACAAAACGTTTCATAATTTGCAGTGGCATTTTACTTTATTTCAAACTTGCCTCAAAATGTCCATATACGGGCCTAGCGCAACAAAGTGTTGCCCTTTGTATTCTCCTGAATTTCAACATATTTATTAGCTGCATGGTAAAAATTCCCATTTCACAGAAAATAAAAACTTGCCAAAGATATCCATGTATAATAAATCAAAATGAAACACAGGGCTAACCCTCTCATCTCGATGGGACGCTTTCTCTCCATGAACTTAATTTCTTTAAAAATGTACCCCATCACCAGCAAGTAAAGGGTTAACCCTTTCAGCGCTAAATTAAAGAATGTTTTTAACCCATTGCAGTTGTAGGCCGGTACCCTTAGCTGTAGAATTTGAATCAAGCCATATGATAAGTTCGCTTCAAATTTCCCTGTTTGAAAGCGAAAATAAGAGGGATGAAAGCAAAGCGACTATAGCATTCAAAGGGTTAAGAGGCCGTTAATTTAGCTCTGTGGCCTGGATAGCCAGTGAAGGTGGCAGGGGGTAGCCATTCACTCAGCCCGGTGCAATCCGCAGAACGAGCAGCAAACACGCCAACACACACTGAAAAATAACCCAGCTCAAAATTACGCAAAATTAAGTCACTGTTGCTCCATTTCATCAGCAACATTATTCCACACTTAAGAGCAGTAAACTAACTGTCTCTTGTCTACGTCTTCATAGATAGTTTTTTTTATTATTTTGAATATTTTTTCCATGTTGTGTGTCAAATAATTGCTCAAATTTGTGTCAATTTGAAATTATCATAAATATCTTAGTTAGCTCTTTCCGCTTCATTTGAATACCTATGATATGTGCCAACGGTCATCATAAATATTTTTTACTCTTCAGTGCGGTGATAGACTTTAAACGTCAGAATCTGAAGTCCACATACATCAGATTCTAACGTCTACAGTCAACCCAAGCGCTATAAGGGCTAATATTTATTTTTAAACACACTGAGACCGATCAAATTTGAAATCTTCCAACTTACCACCACTACTATTACCACCATCATTACCATTACCATTACCACCATCAGCACTACCATCACCTCCATTACCCCCATCATTACAACTATCACTACCATTACCACCATCATTACCACTACATTACCATCACCACCACCATCAGCACTACCACCGCCACCACCACCACAATTACCACCATCATCAACACTATCATCACCACCACCATCATTACCACCACCGCCATTACCCTCATAATTACCATTACCACCATCAGCACTACCATTACCACCATCATTACCACTAATAATACCATCACCACCACCATCAGCAGTACCACCGCCACAATTACCACCACCGCCATGATCATCATAATTACCAATACCACCAACATTATCACCATCATAATCATCACCACCACCAGCACTGTTTGTGTTTTTTGACAAGAGTATTCCTCTCTAAATGTTAGTTCCGGACCCCCTGAAACAAACTGCGTTTTCTCATTAGTAGACCTGTTTTCGGCTATGCTGTGTTTACCTGTACGCAGTATGCCCAATTTGTCATTACTGTCTAATTGATGTATTTGATGTTTGGCGACATATGTGACGGGTCATAAATCAGGCACAATAATCACACTTTTGTACCGATATGTTCTTTTTTAGATCACATTTGGACGTTTACAATGAAAAGGATCGCATAAACATTGCTATATTATCTTGTCACAGTGGGTATAGCTTGTCCTATAAAAGTCTTCATCTGATCTACTGCACTAAAATGACAAAGAAGTGTTTCAGCCAGCTGTCTCCAGTTCACAGCTGAAACACACTTAACCCTTTGACTTCCAGGCCGGAGTGCATGCCAGGATCCAGATATACTGGTGTAGGAGTTCTATTTTTCGTCATTTGAAGCTGGAATTGCTAACGCAATTTCCAGCTTCAAATGACGAAAAATACATAAATGTAGTATATATTTGACGAAAATTTGTGTCATTTTATGGTTACGTTCATTGACGAATGACGACGGAAATTTCCGTCATGTATGGTAGTGAAAAGGTTAAATATCAGTAGAATCTCTCTTCATCTACAATGTAAGAGCATAGCAATAAAAACACTTCGTTGTTACGCCCACCTGATTATCCTATTACACATAACACTTTAGTCTAAGAATAGTGTTAAGTTAGGCAGATGAGTTATAATTAAATACTAGTAAAATATGAACCCGATATCAGCATGGACATACATTTTATCAGATTCCGAACACTTACTGGCTAGAACCAATACCACATTGAATGCACATTGACTCTTTGGACATAGTTACTGCCCCGAAGTTATGTAAAAAAGTAATCGAAAAAGTAAGCATTCCCTGCCGTTCACATTTGCAAGGCAGAAATGTGCTGTCCAACAGGCCGGACTTTATTTGAACTCTTATAGAATTGTTATATGCGGAACCACATTAATCTCTTTGATGCTACCTTGCAAATTCCATCGTGTATTTAATTATAGATTAGCGATCAGGATATATGCAGTTTGCTCGTCTAAAAATAAACCCTTACAGCGCGAGGATCGACTTTAGTCGTCATAATCTGACGTCTGTAGACGTCAGATTATGACAACTAAAGTAGATCCCCGCACTGTCAGAGAAAAAATATTTCTAATGTCCGTAGACCCATAACATAGGTATTCAAATGAATCAGAAAGAACTGAATAAGGCATTTATAATGATTTCAAATTGAAATAAACCCTTTGGTTTCCAATGTTTTTATAAAAACAATCAGCGCCTCAACCCTTTAACCGCTGGTGTCGCATATATTCGGGTTTTCATTTGTATTAGCACATTAAGTACCACCTTTTAAACATGTGACAAATATAAAATGTGACATCAATCAGCAATATTCGAAAACAGTTTACCTCCATTTTGCCAAATCTGAATAAATTTCTCTCACTTGAAATTGTGGATCGCGTTAGCGAGACACAACTTCAAGTGAGTGAAAATTCAGATTGAATAATTTGGCGGTTAAAGATTATTATAATTTTCATTTCCTCTGTGATGTGTGTATGACATAATTATACACAAGCTCAATAGGCAGCATCGCCTGTAAGTAAAACCACACAAAGACAAACAGTCCTAATTACATGCTGATGGTTGTCTCTGTGCTTGGTCAGGGATAGGCGATTCATTTTGTCCTCAGCGAGAACATCACATTAGGTGGGTGAAAATTTTGTTTTCATGGATTAAGCTCTCTTGTCATATTTAACATATATAAATCGGGCTATATGTAACTTTATGCACATATAAGCTAAACTGGGCTATGCGAACATCTTGAGGATTGTGAGACAAATCTGATCTGAAAGCTGAGAAATAATGAACTTATTGCTGCAGTGATATAGCCTCCAGCTACCAAAAATTAGTTTAGCAGATAAGGTAACCTATTGTACATTTTATGATTAAAGCATGACATTTCTACCACTTGTAGAACATTTTCTAAGGGTCAATTTCAGATGTGGAGGTAAACTGGATTTGACCTCTGATGACCTCTAAAGGTCATTGACCTTGAAAGGTCAAAAAATTCACTGGCAAAGCCAAAAAGTAATGAAAATTGTCCACTGCAATGTCTATGATTTGTTTCTGTGTCCCAAAAGTGTGTCAAATGTACGAAGAGACTGTTTTAAATGAGAAACATAACACCAAGGTCATGTGAAGGCCACACCAATGTCATTTAAAGGTCAAACTGGCAGAAAATAGTTAAAATGTCCACTTTTTATCCATTTCCACGCTGTTGTTGTGCAGTCATTTATTGCAAAGGACTGGTTTTGACATATTCTTCGTCCTATGTATTTTCCACACACATTTTAGGATATTAAGGGCAATATCAACCTGAGGAAGGAGGCTATCTACTAGGTATTCTACTTATTACGCTCCTTCCGCAATATTCAATTGAACGGGCCAATTATGCAGCATTGTAAAACATTACCTTGGTCTCCCATAGCAAAATCTTGATAAATAATTGGGTTATGAAGTTTGACATGGGGTGGGGTTGTGTTTTACTGATGTACCATCCGAAAGCAATTTGAAGGTCATGTCAAGGTCATTTCAAGGTCAAACTGACAAAAAGGGTTACCATGATCGCATGTCTTCTTCAGAGCTGTTACAATTTCTTTTTCAAACGTATTTTCACTTAAAGGAGCCTGAGCTTCAGTCTGGTGGCATGTATACAATTTTTCTAGATTCTAGAATTACATCTATCTACATCAATCGAACTTTGTGCAGGTGAGCCATATCTGATAATTAAAAGACAGCTCAGTTTTATCATTATTGATCGTGATTTCCATTAATGCTATTGGTTTTAGGCTTATTGGTTATACATTTACTAGTCTTCATGTAACAATCATGTCTCCTTCAATAAGTTTGGTCAACAAAGCAGTGTCTTCTAATTCGGGACCACATTATTATCTATAGGCCTACTGTAGACAGATGCATAGTGTAAGCCATGTGAGCCATATGTATGGCGTTGATGCCATCACCCTTATCTAAATTTGAAGAAAATGACGGCCATTTATACTGATTATAACTGCTCGATTAGAACGTTGAATTGTATATAATTCTTAGCGTGACCCTAATATCATAATAGAAGTGGTGAGCAGGTTTTTATCCCACGTCCGTAGGGGAAGGGGGGTTTTAGTTCGCCGGGATCTATCAAGCGTGAGGCATCAGGTGGTACCTAATATTTGTGGGTGCAATAACTAAAAAAGTGGTCATTTTTTCTGAAATTTGAAATCACATTCTGAACAACATGGGGATGTGCAAGTGAGTTTTTAAACATGCTACCAAAATGCAAAATATCTCCCAGATTTCTTCTTCTTCTCATACAGGAATCACTCTTGACACAGTAATATTTGTCGGTATTGTTGGTTGCGCAAAATAAAAAGTAGCATAAAAAAGTGAAATTTGCGCAGTTAACTGTAACAAAGAATAGTGCAGATTAACAAATGTAGTTATGTAGTTTACATATCTGAGAGTGTCATCCTGTTCAACTTAATAATTTGTTGTGCGCGCAAAAACTCAAAACCTGAATCAGAAATTATCCAAATCTTACAATCACATTCCCCACAATATAGAGATGTACAGGCAATGTGTTCAAGATTTCACTGAAATTTAAAATGGCCGCCACAAATCAACTTCATAATTTATTGTGGCCGCAAAAACTCAAACTTTGTCAAAAATTAGTCAAATTTTACAATCAATTTTTTTACGATATGGAGATGTGCAGGTGGTTTTTTAAACATACTAGCATACATATTAATTTGTATGCTACATCAATTTTTAGGAAAGCTCGGCAAAATATCGATGTCATGACTGCCAAATTTTCTCGTTAAATTAAGACTCTGTCACCATGATATATCGGTCTGGTCACACTAAACTACGCCAAAAGTGTTACATGATAAGAAAAAATTCAAACACATTATATATAGTATATTTTATTCTGCATTTCCTGATAGCAAAATATCTGTAGTTTGTTGCTGAGAAGTTGTAAGTCAAGTCTATCGATGTGCAGCTCTGAGCCTGGTGCTTTCAGGGTTACGTACGTGATGCTTACCTAATTCTCGTTTGAAATTGGGGATATAATAGCTAAGCTGGTGAAATTGATGTGAAGATCTGATACAAGGGTGACGTTAAAACAAACAGGGACGACAGAACGAGATACCAAGGCGAGAAACATACCTTTGACACCTCCACCCAAACTGTACTCAAATGTGGGACGTAAACTTTATTTGACATGAATTATATGATACCTTTGATATTCATATAATAATGTTGCCAGTAGTGAGCTGATCTGAGCAACACAAGTGAAGATGAAAGCAAATTACTGAATAGAACAGAGAGTGTATTGTACGTATGTGATGTTGGACAAGTCACATACGTGATTCTTCTCAGTACGTGACTGTTGACATGATTATGAGCGTCAGTATCAGAGCTATACATTTACTCTAGACAAGTGACTGAAAATGTCAATAAACACATACGTTGCTAGCAGTCAAATGTCACGTACAAGACTCTTTTGTTATGCCAAAAGTCACATACGTTTATGACCTTCCTGGACTTAACCTTTCATAAAAGCAACAATTATCGCTCAGGCCTAATAAAAATTTACCTTTCATAAGTATGTATGACCTTGAATTGAGCTATCTACTCTGTACGCCCCACCTTCGATGTACCAATGACTACTTGAACAAAAAATAAATTTACGTTTTTTCGGTAACATACGTGATTTGTTGACACAACTTACCACCTACACATCTCACACATGGCAGCATGTTTTGATTTCGACAGCAAGGCTGCTTCAAAGAACCAAGTAACCAAGTACCTTTTGCACACCCTTGCATAGCATTTGACTCATGTAAGAAATAGTGATGTGTGGTTAAAGATCGTGATAACGTAGGTGATGCTCCAAATGTTTTGCATCCCTTCAGAAACAAATAATTATTGAAAAGTCAAGGTTTATATAGTAAAGATGGCCTTCCATCAAAATAAAACTTGACACTTCAGAGTACAAGTTTTTATATCCGTTATCTCATTTCAGAGCAATTACACAAAATAATGAGTACGTTCTTGTGAGATGAAACATATTTGACTGAACGTCACGTACTTTACCTTTGTGTTCAGAACGCATAAAAACTTTGTAAAAAGCAGTAGATTACCCTCATTGTGGTCCTAAATTCAACTCTGATCATTATTGCACATACTTTAATGAAAAACAGCTAAGTATGAGGTAAACAGAGACCTTTATTCAACCTCACAAAATGTCTGGCGATGGACCGTTTGACATAGGGAAAAACGCACTTGTCATGGACATAATTTAACAATAAAGTCACAAAGAATGAGACAATATATGACATTTTTTATGAAAAGTACACTCCAATGACCACAGTTTCTATTTCCTACCCACCAAATATAACGGTGGTGAAATATTAATAAATATCGATAAAATGTGTTCAAACACGACAGCCCTCATAGTCAGCCACTGGCCTATTTTAGTGTGACTAGATCCATATATAAAACCGATTATTACATCGGTATTCAATTCATACTGAATAGACTGCATTATTTTCTATTACGACATGGCACTTTCCATGACTTGTCGGCAACAGTTGCATTATAACTAGACTAAATCTTTCACAGTCGTCAAATAGGATATATAATATTAACTACTTTGCACAATGTGACATCCACTCTTCCGTTATAACCGTCTAGTATTTTTTCATAACGGTTTACTAATCCGTTATAACGAGCTACTGCACCGCTATAACGGTAAAGATGTCGCAATAACGGTCTAGTATTTCGTTATTACGACGTACTAATCCGTTGTAACAGTCTACTTTTGTTTTAACGTTATAACGGAATAGTAGACCGTCATAACGAAATAGTAGACCGTTATAACGAAATAATAGACCCTTTTAACGGATCAGTAGACCGCTATAACGGATTAGTAGACCGTTATAACGGATTAGTATGCCGTTATAACGGATTAGTATACCGTTATAGCGGATTAGTAGACCGTTATAACAAAATACTAAACAGTTATAACGAGATACTACACTGTTATAACAGTAGACCGTTATAACGGAAGACTTGGCCGTCATAGAGAAATACTACACCGCTATAACGGGATAGAAGACCGTTATAAGGAAATACTAAACCGTTATAACGGAATAGTAGACCGTTATAACGGATTAGTAAGCCGTTATAACGGATTTGTAGGCCGTCAGAACGAAATACTAGACCGTTATAACGGGATAGTAGACAATTATAACAAGATACTAGACCGTTATAACTGAATAGTATACCGTTATAACGGAAGACTTGACCGTTATAACGGATTATTAGGCTATTATAACGAATTAGCAGACCGTTATAACGAATAAGTAGACTGTTATAACGGATTAGTAGGCCGTTGTAACGGATTGGTAGGCCGTTATAGCGCATTAGTGGACCGTTGTAACGGACTAGTAGGCCGTTATAGCGGGAGAGTAGACCGTGATAACGGGTAAGTATATCGTTATAACGAAATACTAAACCGTTATAACGAGATACTACACCGTTATAACAGAATAGTAGACCGTTATAGCGAAAGACTTGTCATGGACATAATTTAACAATAAAGTCACAAAGAATGTCATAGCGAAATACTACACCGCTATAACGGGATAGTAGACCGTTATAAGGAAATACTAAACTGTTATAACGGAATAGTAGACCGTTATAACGGATTAGTAAGCCGTTATAACGGATTTGTAGGCCGTCATAACGAAATACTAGACCGTTATAACGGGATAGTAGACAGTTATAACGGATTAGTAGACCGTTATAACGAAATAGTTGACCGTTATAACGAGATACTATACCGTTATAACTGAACAGTAGACCGTTATAACGGAAGACTTGACCGTTATAACGGAATAGTAGGCCGTTTTAACGGATTATGAGACCGTTATAACGGATTAGAAGACCGTTATAACGGATTATTAGACCGTTATACCGTGATACTAGACGCTATGCTATGACTTTGGAGTTTTTCTAATCATTAATAGTGGTCTCTTTGAGCATTTGACAAATTTCTGGAATACAAAAATAGTTTATAAATATGGTAATACACAATTTTCACCACTTTTAGCTTCGCGAATGAGTATTTTGACCTTTCGATGTCGATGACCCCTAGACGCCACCAGGGGTAGCTTACCTCCACAATTTAAAATAAAGATGCAGGATATGTGCTACTAATGGTAGAAGTTTTATGCCTTGATCAAAAATGCACAATTGTTTTATTATGAGAGCTTAGCCAGTACACTATGATCCGATTATTTTGCCGAACTTTCTGAAAAATTGATGCAGCCTAGAAATTAATTCTGGTATCCGATATGAAAGTAAAAATACATATTTTTATGATTTTTGACAGTTTGACCTTGAAATGACCTTGATATTACCTTAAAGTTGTTTTTCGACGGTACACCAGTAAAACATAATCCCAACCCATGTCAGACTTCATAGCCCAATTATGCATCCATAGTTTGCTATAGGAGCCCAAACTGATGTTTAACAGCTGCTGCACACTGTAATTTTGCTCATCCAATTAACCATTTATGGAGGGGTGTAGTAAGGGGAATAGTTAGGGTGTATTTCCCCTCTCAAGTTAGATACTGACCTCAATCTCCTAAAATGCACGTGGAAAATATATCTGACCAAGACTGTGTCAAAACCAATCCTTTGAATTAGATGACTGCACCACTAGTATCGATTAAATTGATTAAAAGTGGATATTTCCACTATTTGTTGCCATTTTGACCTTCAAATGACCCTGAAGTAACCTTGACATGACCCTGGTGTTATTTTAATGATTAACAGCGGTCTCTTGGAGTATTTGGAACACTTCTGGAATACAAAAACATTTTATAAATATTTTAATACACAATTTTCACCACTTTTTGGCTTCGCAATTGGATATTTTGACTTTTCTAGGTCAATGACCTCTAGAGGTCACCAGGGGTCAAATCTAACTTACCTCCACATCTTAAAATAAACTCCAGGATATGTACTAATAATGGTAGAAGTTTCATGCTTTAATCATAAAATGCACAATGGTTTCATTATGGGAGCTTAACGACTACACCAAATGAGTATTTTTGCAGGTTATGTTTTGGGATGTTGGTCTAATCCATCCAGCTCTTTACTCTTAGCATACCGTCTTTTCTAGCTGGGAGGCAGATTCCGGGGATACCTTAAATGTTTTCCTATCGAGAACAATCAAATCTAGGCCCATTTTCACTAACCGACTTAACCCTTTAACCGCCAAATTATTCAATTGTAATTTTCACCCACTTAAAATTGTGTCTCGCTGACGCGATTCACAACTTCAAATGAGTAAAAATTATTCAGATATCACAAAATGGAGGTCAACTCTTTTCGAATATTGCTTATTCATGTCACATTTTATCTTTAACATGTGTAAAAGATAACACTTAATGTGCTAGTAAAAATGAAAAAAACGAATATATTCGGTACCGGCAGTTAAAGGGTTAAACCTTAACTGCCTTAAGGCCTAACTGATTGCTTAAGATTCGATCAAGTGTTGAAATTTAAAAGTTACACTTGAGTCGGTTGAATAGTCATATTGGTCGGCAAGGCTGAGATGTAAACCCAGTCAACCCCCCCCCCCCCCCCCCGTAAATCCGTCACCATTGTTATCAGACAGTGCTGCACTGTCGTTTACACCTTAGCCATCATTAAACATTGAAGAACATATTTATTATCAGTGAAAACGTGTGATTAAAGTGCTTCATTTATGACTCGTCACATATGTCGCCAAACGTCAATTAGACAGTAATGCCACATTGGGCCAACGTTAATCCAACACTGGGTTTCATGGTTACTGGGCAGACTGCGTACAGGTAAACACAAAAAACGGTGGTGGTGGTAATTATGTGGTAGTTGTGGTGGTGGTGGTAATGGCAATGATAGTGGTGATGGTAATGGTGGTGGTAATGGTGGTGGTAATGATAATGATGGTGGTAATGGTGGGGGTGGTAATGGTAATGATGGTGGTAATGGTGGTGGTAATGTGTATAGTTGTGATGGTGATGGTGGTTGTAATGGTGGCAATAGTGTTAATAGTGGGGATGGTGGTTCTGATGATGGTGGTGGTAATGGTGTTGTTGGTGGTGTTATGATGGTGGTGGTAATGGTGGTGGTGGCGGTGGCGACGTTGGTGGTAATGGTGGTTGTAATGATGATGATGGCGGTGGTGGTAGTTGAGGTGGTGCTAGTGACGGTAGTGGTGGTAATGGTGGTGGTGATGATAATGGAGATAATAGTGGTTATGGTAGTTGCGATGATGGTGGTGATGATGGTGATAGTTGTGGTGGCAATGGTGGTAATGATAGCGGTAATGGTGGTGGTGATAATGGTGGTGGTGGTGATGGTAGTGGTTGTGGTAATAATGGTGATGGTAATGGTGGTGATGGCGTTAATGGTGATGGTGGTAATGGTGGTGCTGCTGGTGGTAGTAGTGATTGTGATGGTGGCGGTTGTAGTGCTGATAATGGTGATAGCGGTGGTGGCGGTGATGGTGGCGTTGGGGGTAAAGATAGTGATGATGGTGATGGTGGTAGTAGTGGTTGTAGTGGTGATGGTGGTGGTAGTGGTGGTGATGGTGTTAGTGGTGGTGGTGATGGTTCTGGTGGTGGTGGTAGTGATTGTGATGCGGTGGTAGTATTTATGGTGATGGTGGTTGTGGTGGTGGTGATGATGATAATTGTGGTGAGTGTGGTAATGGTGAAGGTTGTGGTGGTGGTGGTGGTGCTAGTGGTGTTGGTGGTGGTGATTCTGGTGGTGGTGGTAGTGATTGTGATGCAGTGGTGTTAGTGATGGTGATGGTGGTGGTTGTGGTGGTGATGATGATAATTGTTGTGGTTGTGGTAATGGTGAAGGTTGTGGTGGTGGTGGTGGTGGTGGTGGTGGTGGTGGTGGTGGTGGTGGTGGTGGTGACAATGATGATGATGAATGACTGTGGTAGTTGTGGTGGTAATTGTGGTGTTGGCGGTGGTGATGTTGTCAGTAGTGGTGGCGGTAGTGATGATGGTGATGGTGATGATGAGGGAGGTGGTGGTAGCAGTACTGGTGGTGGTGGTGATGGTGATGGTGGTGGTAGTGATAGTGGTAGTGATAGTGGTGGTGGTGGTAGTGGTGATGATTGTGTTAGTGGTGGTGGTGGTGGTAATGGTTGTGGTGATGGTATTAGTGGTGGTGGTGGTGGGTATAGTGGTGGTGGTGGTGGTGGTGATGATGATGGTGATGGTGGTTGTGGTGGTTGTGGTAACGGTGGTGGTGGTGGTGGTGGTGGTGGTGGTGGTGGTGACGGTGGTGGTGGTGATGATGGTGGTGGTGGTGATGATGATGGTGATGGTGGTTGTGGTGGTTGTGGTGACGGTGGTGGTGGTGGTGGTGGTGACGGTGGTGATGGTGATTGTGGTGGTTGTGGTGGTGTTGGTGGTGGTGTTAGTGGTGGTGGTGGTGGTTATGGTGTTGGTGATGATGGTGGTAGTGGTGGTGGTGGTGGTGACGGTGGTGGTGGTGGTGACGGTGGTGGTGGTGGTGATGGTGGTGGTGGTAGTGGTGGGGTGACGGTGGTAGTAGTGGTGATGGTGATGGTGATGTTGGTGGTGGTGGTGGTGACGGTGGTGGTGGTGGTGATGGTGGTGGTGGTAGTGGTGGGGTGACGGTGGTAGTAGTGGTGATGGTGGAGGTGATGGTGGTGGTGGTAGTGGTGCTGGTGCTGTTGGTAGTGGTGGTGATGGTGGTGATGGTGGTAGTGGTGGTGATGGTGGTGGTGATGGTAGTGGTGGTGATGGTGGTAGTGGTGCTAGTGGTGGTGGTGGTGGGGATGATGGTAGTGATGGTGGTAGTGATGATGAGGGTGGTGGTGGTGGTGGTGATAATGGTGGTGATGGTAGTGATGGTGGTAGTGATGATAGTGATGGTGGTGCTGGTGGTAGTGCTAGAGTGGGGTTGTTGGTCGTTCAGGTCAGAATGGGAATGTGGCGTGTTTTAGAGGTATAATATGGGAGGGAGATCGAATTACTGCTGGTTTAGCTGTCTGCTCGTTCCCTTTTCAACACATGCATTGGCCTACTGTTGTTTTAGTGTTGGGCCGAGGTCGCAGACATTGTACCAGCAATAACCCAACACAGGCTCAACAAATCATGTCTGCTGGGATCATAATAACCCACACAAGCCACGTCAGACATCTTTTTTAGCATTGAATGAATGTTGGGCTGACATCCCATACATTCACTAACAATATCCCTGACGGTGTCAGATTGTTCGTGTTAGGCTAGCATAGGTCACATGACTGTCTTATTTATGACCGTATGCATGGCCCAGATTACTGATACTACATAAGTATGTCATGTACAAATATAATAAGGCAGCGAAATGTCTATCTCGCTATGAAATATGGATTTCATCTAGCCTACAATATAGGTAGAATTGGTCAGTGTCAGTTTTATCACAGTAAATAGATGTGTTACAATTATATTGTAACCCTTTAACCGCTGGTGCCGCATATATTCGGGTTTTCATTTTTTATTAGCACATTAAGTACCTCAATAAATATGCTAAAGATAAAATGTGACATCAATCAGCAAGATTTGAAAAGAGTTGACCTCTTTTTGTCAAATCTGAATAATTTTCACTCACTTGAAGTTGTGGATCGCGTCAGCGAGACACAGCTTCGAGTGGGGAAAAATTCAAATTGAATAATTTGGCGGTAAAAGGGTTAAACCAACATAGCAAAAGTTGCATAGTTCAAAACAACTATTGATTGAATATTGAATGTTTTCTGTTTTTAAATTTAACATGCTTCTGACAAAAATGAAGGAGGAACATAATTATGTAACTCAGAAACAATTTGCTCAACTGTTCGTTGCAAAAAGTAGAATTTGACTAGAGTATTACTGTCATAAAATCACAAACAGCAGTGTGGGGTCTACAAGGCTGTACTGCAGTGCAAATACAAATGGCAGTAGCTGCTTACATTTAAACTAAGCAGCTACTGCTGTTTGCCCTTTGGAGGACAGCATCAGGGTTTAGGATCAGGCAGGGAATAGAGTATGGATGGGGAAGATCCCCAGAGGTATTGTTGTGGAGATACACTGGCAAAATATTTATTTTGCATTAATGGATGGACACTTATCTTGTATTCAGCTCCGTGGCACACGGCCTGTGTTATGAAGCCCGGGTCCCGGACGAGCCCCCATAAAAGGTGCGGTGGACCTGCCCAGCATGCTAACTAGCTTATTCCCCCTGACCCCACCCGGCACCGCATCCCGGCGGAGACCTATGTGCCCCGGACACACCCCACCTCTACAGGCAAAAATCCACGTAGCTTATGAAAATTTCAGTAGAGGGGATAGCACGTCTGCCTCTGAGACCCCATCTGTGACCCCAGGGACGAATCAACGAATCGGCAGCCAGTAAGCACCGTGAGGAGGGAGCTCAATGTGTATGCTACCAAACAAATACGGAATATATTAACCCTTATAGCCCTGGAATATGTCTGTACAAACCATGGCGACAAAAGGGTTTTTGAATTTGAAATCATCATAAATGTCTTAGTTAACTCTTTCCGTCCCGTTTGAATACCTATGTTATTGCACTACGGCCATTAGAAATATTTTTACTTTTACAGTGGGGTGATCGACTTTAGACATCAGAATCTAACGTAATTATGTAATTAAAATAATGATTTTTAATGTTATGGTTTATGTTACTAGCGAATTTATGATGCTCATATTTTTAGTGGCATCTCATGTGACACACCCAAATAAATAACTATGTAAGCCTGTATAGGTCAAATAAATGTTCATTTGTTTGAGTCTGAATCTTCAATTGTTATCATTTAAAAGAATACCGTACCCTTGGACATGGGCTGAATAATTGGATTTTATTAATTATGAGTAGGCTCACTTGATTGTATGTTAACAATAATGTCATAACTATTTTTTTAGTTTATTATTTTGCTCTTGTATAATAAAAATAAGTTCCACAGCAGAGGAAGTGTCAGTGCTGTGATAGCTGGGAAAACATGAATCCAGCAAACACATACATTGACCCAATGCTGGGTTAATGTTGGGCCGGCGTCGAAGACGGCGGGCCAACATTAAACCAGCATTGGGTCAATGTATCGTGTTTAGTGGGAATCTACTTGGCCGCACAGACTATAACACCTGGGCCCGGTACAGATTAATCAATAACGCAACGATAAAAAGGTGCGCGATGTGATCCACCCACGATCCTGGGCTGGCTTGTGGGGCGCCGGGCGCAACCGCCGCCTTAGGACTGGGGGATTTACCCCGGGAGATGGGGTCGAGCGTCCGCGAGGCAGTGATGAATCGCATCCAGAGGACGGATACGTCGTCCGCGCGCGGATACCGCGTCCGCATGACGGGCAGAATGCCCACACTGCTGCATAATGCAGGCCCTGTTTACACAGGTGGCATCCCCGGTGCCGGGACCGGATCAATGCTGGGCGAGCGTCTCCGACGTTCGCACAGCATTGATCCGATCACGGTGACCAGTTTCTGAGGGAGTCTGGCACGGATGCTCAATAATAGAGAAGCCGCTGTGAACTGACTGGGACCAGAACAAACCCAGTCACTTTCTGTGTGTGTATGGCACATTATACCTGGCTCATCAATTATCACGGGTTGTCCGGACATCAAGTAGATTTATTTAGCTGATATTTGACATTTGAATAACACATAGCCCCGCCGTATATGACGCCTCGTCGTTTATGATGCCGGGGGTGCTGACAGCCGTCGAGTGACAGTAAAGGGATATTATCAGATTATAATATTGCGAAATCGGGACAGAATGAATGAATGAATGAATGAATGAATGAATGAATAAATGAATGAATAAAAGAATGAATGAATGAATAAATGAATGAATGAATGAATGAATGAATGAATGAATGAATGAATGAATGAATGAATGAATGAATAAATGAATGAATGAATGAATGAATGAATGAATGAATAAATGGATGAATGAATGAATGAATAAATGAATAAATGAATGAATGAATGAATAAATGAATGAATGGATGAATGAATGAATGAATGAATGAATGAATGAATGAATGAATGAATGAATGAATATGTTCAAGAAATGGCGAAATTTGTATTTTAGGATTGCAATACATTTGGCATATCTGGGCGTAAACTGATATTTCAAACCAAGCATCCACGTGCGCATGGTGTATTTGCATCGTGTATAGCTCGACATACATATTAATGAATCGAATCCATGTAAATGTGCGCAAGAATGTAAAATATGCAGAGCGCCTATGATTATGTATTACAGGGTCCCTTTTAGGGATAATAAAGAACATGGTTACTGTGAAGTCTTTTGAGTTGGTATTCATGGGAGATCACGTCATCCCCACGAACCCGATTATATGAATCATCGCCAGTTAGGCACGCTGCATCCAGCTATATTATCTCATTTCACCATGGCTAGTTAAGCCTGCTGCACGCAGCTATATACAGATATACTATCATTTCACCATAGTTAGTTATACACTCTCATTTCACCACGATCAGTTAAACCTGCTGCATCCAGCTATATCTCATTTCATCATAGTCAATTAATGCACCCAGCTATATAATCTCATCACACCATGGTTAGTTAAGCCTCCTGCATCCAACTTTATAATCTCATTTCACCATGGTTAGTTAATCCTCCTGTACATAGCTATATATCTCATTTCACCATGGTCAGGTAAGCCTGTTGTATTCAGCTGTATATGCTCTCATTTCACCATGGTCAGCTAATGCACCCAGCTATATATCTCATTTCACCATGGTCAGTAAAGCCTGTTGTATCCAGCTGTATATACTCTCATTTCACCATGGTCAGCTAAAACTCCTGCACATAGCTATATACTCTCATTTCACCATGGTAAGTTAAATACTCGCAATCCACCATGATCAGTTAAGTCTCCTGCACATAGCTATATACTCTCATTTCACCATGGTCAGTTACGCCTCTTGTACATAGTTATATACTCTCATTTCATCATGATCATCTATGTAATTAACTCACCATGGTGAGTTAAGCCTGCTGTATCCAGCTATATAGTCTCATTTCACCATGGTCAGAGTTAAGATGCGTTTCTCACCGAGTATGGTATTCTATCCCCGACCAATGACATAGTGGTTCAGCCTGTCACATGACGAGATCAGCCAATCAAATCCGTATTTTAGTTGTTATATAAATCAGGGAGAAGAATACCATATTTGGGCCGTCGTTTTCTTAGATTAACCCTTTCTTCACCAATCACGACCATAGTTAATTGTAATCTTTTTTATTAGCCACTGTTATTGCAAATTAAATATGTGCTTACAAATGTGAGTAGTTTGTATCTACTTAAAGTTGTGTGTCGCGGTACCGAGACATAACTTCAAGTGAGTGAATATTGAAATAAGATAACTTTGAAGAAAAAAGGATTAAGAAAAGTGACTATTTACATAGGATATGATAAATGTGCATATTGTATATTATTACAGTGACTAGGAATTACGCAGAAAACACGATACGGTGACCCAATGCTGGTTTAATGTTGCGCCCCCCCCCCCCAGTCTATACGTCGGGTCAACATTGAACCAGCATTGGGTCGACGTCTCGTGTTTGATAGGTAAGGGTTGATACTTTCTCGATCCTGATTCTGTTCTGGGTGTGTCCAGGAAGCCAGACGCAGTGCGTTCTCTAAAACCTTCCACACACTGCAAAGACTCCACGTGATTGCTTAACCCCTTGACCGCCGGTGCCGTCCATATTTGTTTTCTCACATTTTTTATTAGCACATTACATGTCAGCCTTTAAGCCTGTTAAAGATGAAAAGGGACATTAATTAGCAAGATCTGAAATTTGTTGACTTCTATTTTGTCAAATCTGAATAATTTTAACCCACTTGAAGTTGTGGATCGCGTCAGGTGAAAATTTTAATTATTTGGCGGTTAAAGGCCTAAAACGTGACCATCGTGGCATGTTTTAGAAAATTGCAGACAAGTTAGTCCTACCACGGCAGAATATCACACCAGAAAGACTGTAGCCGACTGTGCGTTGTAAGCTATAGCAGCGATCCTAGTAATGACCAGGTAGGCCCTCTATTGGGTGTTCCGGAAGCAATAGTGAGACATTTCGATCGTGTCGCAGGCTAAGACGAGGCACGAATATAACTGAACATGTTCAGTCTTGATGACAGCTTTCGATGTGACGGAAATCGACGAAAGAAATCGTAATTGTGGGAGTTGCCACACTGTACCGATTATTTATGATTATAGTGGCGTCTTAAGCTATGTAGGACAGTCCTTGTGGGGTGTTTTCAAAGATATACAGAAATACATCAAAAGGTTTATATAATTCAATTTGTATCAAACAATTTAACTCCACACAAATATAAAGCGTCTATCATACATGTATGTTGACTCTCGATTATGATCCAATAGGAATATAAACATTGGTAGAGGATGTATAATCAGAATGATTAGGGGGCAACAGGTTTGACTCACCATAAACTATGGACAACACCAAACCTTGGCGTGCCAGGTGGCAGTTGACTGGTGAGGCTTTGGCACAAAATTGGCCCGACATCTGAGATGTCGGGCCGATTTTGTGCTAACACCTGTCACCCGTGTTTGCCAATGCTGGCAGTATCCTTAGATGAGTACCTAGATCCACCTCTTTGATCCCATCCTAATCAAACAACGCTTTCTGCGCTGATCACCATCTTTAAATGTAAAATTAGTGAGTCCTTAGTAAAAAAAATTGCTAAATGTTTTGTCTCATATTGAGCATTGATGGGTGATGTGTACCCAGTTGTGGGTCGTGGTAACTTGCCATTACTTCAAGTTGGTAAATATCTAAATATTTACAGCTGAGTCCTTTTGAATCAAAAAAGTAATTTGCTATAGCAACAGACGAAAGCATTTGGTTGAAGTGAAATAATAGTTTCAGTCTGTCAATCTCGTTCTTTATATCCCCGCAGTGTATTGATGGTTTATTGAAGTTCCATGTGTTTTCTTTTCAGAAACGTGTCTTTTGTGTCAATCTTACACGTTGGACATCAAAAGCTTTAGTGTGGACATTCCCAAACGCCTTCTTTTGGTATGCAGAAGGTTCAGTTAGTACAAGTTAGGTAACATTGCAACATAACATGCAGTAGTCAATAGCAGTTGAACATTTGCGTTGCCAATGGTCACATATTGCCACAAGTACCAGATCAACAAACACTAGACTTCAACCCAATTCCGTTTTAAAGGTTGAACAAATGTGGGATTAATGTTGGGCCAGCGTCGTAGACTGTGGGCCAACATTAAGTCGACATTGGTTCAACTTCTTGGTTTGCTTCTAAGTCACTGAGTGTAACGACATGTACACGTGATTGCACGTTGTGAACTGGCACCCTTTGAACCCCACAGCTATGAAATGGTGACATTTAGGGATTCCTGCACATGGGGACATAAATCGCTTCCGCCAGTTATGTCCCCATGTACAGGAATCATTTATCAGTCGCTTGCAAAAGCCATGCATCCCAAAACGGGATTGTGGCGTGGTGCATTATATTTCTGGATCAAGGAGATGGATTTTAGGATTAGAACAGTTGATTATATCACTGAATGGGGAATCAATAAAATGGTCAATTAACAGGCTCTTTACGAGGTGGTGGAGGGGGGGGGGGGTTGTTTTCAGTACCATAGTCACCGCTCAATAACATATCCAGGGTATATTGGTATCTAGTATCATTAGAAATATTTAATTAGACTTCAGATTGTTTAATATAATAATGAATTATAAGGTGACATGAGTTGAACCGTTGAAATGTCAGCTAATATAGTGCAGTGATCCTCAATTAACTAAAGTGAGCTTAACATATTTAGATAACCGGGATAATCATCGAACATTTATCATAGCTGGATTAATTTTAAACATATATAATATTTGATGATGATGCACACAATTTTTCGTTTCACAGTCTACAATCTTTATGCTGACCATACATTTAACACACACCTAGGAGTCACGACTCGCACTTCACCCTTACAGTGCGGGGATAGACTTGAGTCGTCAAAATCTGACGTCTGTAGACGTCAGATTCTAACGACTAAAGACAATCCCCGCACTGTAAGAATTAAAATATTTCGAATGGCCGGAAACACAAAATGGAAAAAAACCTTTGGTTGCGATGTTATTTTTTCTTACAAATTAATTAAGCGCTTTAAGGGCTAATTGTAATGTAGTAACTTAATCTATCTACCTATCATTATATTGACCACTAGCAAACAGAGTGTCGTTTGTGCCACTTAAATCAGTGGCACAAGCGACACTCTAGTTGCTAGAGGCATAATAACACTAAAATTTGTGACAGATGTTGTGGTAGATGCTTATATAATCACATAATTGAATATGGTAGGTGTCTATTTTTCATGAAAATTATTATTTTTCATTTATTTGAAGCTGCAAATTGGGTTAGCAATTCCAGTTGCAAATGAATGAAAAATACTCACACGCAATTCAGTAGTTCAAAGGATTAACCCTTTAACCGCCAAATTATTCAATTGGAATTTTTACCCACTTGAAGTTGTGTCTCGCTGACGCGATCCATAACTTCAAGTGGGTGAAAATTATTTAGATTTGATAAAATGGAGGTCTACTGTTTTCAAATCGTGCCGATTTATGTCACATTATGGCTTTAACATGTTTAAAAGGCGGTACTGAATGTGGTAATAATTAAATGAAAAACCGAATAAATTCGGCACCGGCGGTTAAAGGGTTAAGGCAATTCCATTTGCCCCACACATTATGTTTTTATGTGTATCTATCTAGGGCACTCTTGGAGTTTACATTGTTTTTGGCTGAAGCTCAATAGAAATGTCCTTAATGCAGATTTTGACCGTACTAAACCCAGTGCATGCTCCTGCTGTGGGTACTTTATAAGGCCCTGTTTGGACAAACGCATGCATTTTTAAATATAATGTAGCCGCAAATGGATCAACAAAGAATAATATTTAGAAACAAACGGCCATGCTGGATAGCGAAAGCTTCACACGAGACTATGATTATGACTTACACACAAATAGGCCCACAAACACACAATACCAACCCTTGTGTGACCATTTATCATAAAAAACTGACATAATTGCTTACAGATACATATTTGGCTGGAAAATGCCTTGCAATCAACTTGCTTTGTTTACAACATAAAAAGCATCACTTGGCTGAAAACCAAATTCAGAGAGACAACTAAACAGAAAGACGAATGATAGAGATTGCTTATAAGACACACGTGATAGAGCTACTGTTTACACTGGTACAAATAATAGATATTGTCGGCACAGGAACAGATTATAGATATTGTTTATACAGGAACAGATGATAGAGATTGTTTACACAATAACAGATGATAGAGATTGTTCTCATAGGAACAGATAAATGTAATCGTTTACACATGAACAGATGATGGACACTATCTACACAGGAACATAATTATAGAGATTGTTTACACAGGAAAACATGATCGGGATTGTTTGTACATGAACATAATGATAGAGATTGTTTACACAGGAACATATGATAGAGATTGTTTACAGTGGAACAGGTGATAGAGATTATTTACACAGGAACAGAATGCTATAAATTGTCTGATGTAATTTCTACAGCGGTAGTTGACCTTTTTCTTATCAGATACAATTAATAGTTTGGTATCACGTGCTAGATTTGAACTTGAAGTGTTCTCTCTCAATATACTTATGTTATATGATTACAATATTCTAAAATATTTTTGATGTAGAGTCAAATTTGATTAACTCTTAATAATTTCATGTCTTTTTGACTACCAAGTGGTACTTATTTATCTATAGCCATAGCGTGTGTCATTTGAAGACTTAAAGAATAGATGACTTTTTTTTTACATTTGTGACTTCAAATCATTGTACCACCAGTTAATCCCTTTATTACAATGGTTTGACAGTTTGCAGAACAAACTTTTTGTAGCCAATTGATTAGATGAATCTGGTTTGAACGGTTGTGGATTGCACAGACGACTACAAATTACGTTTCATTAGAATTAAAAGGGTGCATCTGGCATTGCATAGTGACAAATACACCCTTCTAAATCCAGAGAAACGAATTAAATTTGATATTTCAAGGTAAGTAGTTGTATCTACTGCCATGCTGTATGTTTGTACACGTGTTCTGGATATCTTAATGAAGGAAGCATTGCTCATGGAGGATGCCGTTAACAACATTATGGTTATCAATACTTCTTAACGAATACAATAGGCTACGGAGAATAGGCTACGGAGCCTCTAAGTGGGCATGGAACAATTAAAAATATAGAGTGTGCACATAATAAAGTGACGTAAATACCCTGGGCATAGTTTTATTCCCCATGTTCTCCTGGCCCAGTTTAACCTCTATGTGCACAAATGTGGCCTAAAACTCCATTCATTTTATTTTTGTTGTTAATGCCCCAGGTCTCTTCATGGCTCCGCTGGGACATGTTATTTAAATCAATACGTTAAACGACTGGCTCTTGACAGCTCCGTTCAAAATAATAATTTGTATTCGGGAGAGGGGGAGGGTCAAGATGCACACCGTGGATAAGGAGAACCCCCCCCCCGCGCAGCCAACGTGACACATATAGATCCACGACAGGATAAATGTTGGCCCAACGTTGACCCAGCATTGAATCAATCCCAGCGGACACAAGACGGTAATCCAACATTGTTTTAAAGCTGTGCCACCGTCTTCGACGTTGGCCCAACCTTAAAACAACGTCTCGTGTCCGCTGGTATGTGTTTTCCCTGTAAAAACGAAACATTTGAATACCATTTATACAACGCCAGCCCAACGTCTTTGACGTCGGTCCAACATTGTATACATTTTATACAAATGTTTTGTGTTTACTGAGTTGTTTGCAGGGAGTCCTGCTCTTTATTCATCGCGCGTCGCTCTCGCGCCGCGCCGTTTGTCATCGCGCGTCCCTCTCCGCCGCCCCGTTTGTCATCGCGCGGCAGTGAATCCGCGTTGATCCGTGTTAGATCCCGGTGAGGAATGCGGGCGGACCGGGCGCCTCTCATGCACAGTCCGCCGGCTGTGGAGCTCGCTCGGCTGCCGGCTGACAATGCCCGAACGTCTGTTAATTATTTAATTTGGCGTTTTGCTTCTGCCGGGCAACCTGACTGACGACAGGCGGTAAGTGAGCCCCTCCAGACCCCCCCCCCCTCACACTGCACGGCGTCCAGTGTGGGGGGGGGGGGGTGGGCATCCCGGCACCTAGAGGGGTGACGCACGGATTGACAGGCAGTGCGCAGCGCTGGTTCACCCTCCCGTCCCTAGAAAGTCCCCCCATTTTGATTTGGCATGCCAAGATGCAAGGTGTAAACCCTTTAGGCGTTAAATAGTTCCGCGATCCACAACTTCAAGTGGTTGAAAAGTACTAATATTTGCTTAATTTGAAACCAAATATTTGCAAATCTTCATGTTTAAACAGAAATTTCATTTCTCAGTAACTGTAACTTGACCTGCTAATAAAATAAATAAATAATCAGTAAAATATTTTCAGAAAACGTAAGATGCAAGAAGTTAAAGAAGTAGTCCACTATGTACGAACAGAGGGACACATCTGTACCCAGAAGGCACCACGCTGATCACAGAAATAGAGGCAGATTGGGTACAACTAAAACCAGAAACATACATAGAGTGATCGATAGCTTCAAAGCTATCAATGTAATTTTCATAAGGCGACAATATAGGTGAAAACGTACAATTTCCACTGCGCATCTCCCGACGTGAGATGCCCGTTGAGAGATAGCTGAGCGTTGGAGGATGCGCAGTGGGCGATAATTGCAGGAGTCTTCCACAGTGTCTGATTGGTTTTAATCGTGAGTGATTTAGAGCCCGGCGTCTTGTGGTGTGATACCAGAGGTGCCCAGACTCGGGATCATGTCACCGGAGAAGACCACAGACATGGATCGGGGCCGCTGATTGCAGGATCACTTCACACGATACTATTGTATTTCTCGCTGGTTTGACGCGCTCGCTCGCTGCCCGCGATCTGCGGCTGTCATCGGATCCGCTGCCAGGCTGAGCCCAGATCTGGATCCAGCCTTCTGATGAGGACAAACCACTAACCCTTTAAGCGCTGACATATTTTTGTACAAACCATGAGACAAAAGGGTTTTTTTCAATTTGAAATGATCATGTTTTAGTTAGCTCTTTCCGCTTCATTTGAATAAGCCTATCTGTGTTATAGGTATACGACCATTATAAATATTACAATTCTTACAGCGCGGGGATCGACTTTAGCCGTCAGAATCTGACGTCTACAGACGTCAGATTCTGACGTCTAAAGTCGATCCCCGCGCTGTAAGAGTTAATGTTGACAGTCCTCCCGGATTGTTTGTGGTCGCTCGGCGCACGTCCCTAGGCTGGATCCATTCATTATAAATTAGCTGTGAGACACATGCGATACTTCAGTGGCCTGTCTTAACCCTTTTCCTGCTAAAATAAATAATTTAAATTTCCAGCGACATGACGATGTGTCTCGCTACCGCGATTCACAACTTAAAGTGGTTTAAAATAATCACAGATATTTGTTTAATTTGACACCGAACATTTCTAAATATTGATGTTTAAACAGTCATTTCATTCCCAATAACAGATTACAACGACAATAGTCGTGATCAGCAGGCAAAGGGTTAACATTTACACCCCCCAAAGAACACTATAATCGTGTGGAATCATTTGTATTAGCACTTCAAAAAACGTGTCGTGGACCAGTCAAATTTGAAAACTGTTCACCTACACTGTGCCAAGCTAAATCATTTTCATTCACTTAAAGTTACGGATCGCGTCAGCGATACACAAGTTAAAGGCTGTGAAAATTCAATTATATGCCATCGCACTCAGAGTGTTAACCATACGGGGCCCACGCCTAATCAACAGTATAAAGAGAACAGAAAGTAGTTCTCAAAAAGACTGACTGTTTTAACAGCGCGATCCCGCCAATCGCCAATCGCCTCTGCGGTTCGTGACCATGCGCGTTTAAAATTATACAATTAGGCGATAAAAATGTATATAATTAAGCCGATAAAATTTAAACAAGAAGAAGACCGCACAGACAAAGGGTTGAACACAATTATCTTGGATCTCATCCATTAATCAAATTGCAGGTACCGTCTGAGTAATCCAGCACAACGAGGAAACTGGCAATCTGCCGGTCAAGTTACTCCTCTATTCTACTGGATTCATTCCCATCGATTCATCAAATCGGCACTGTCGTCTGTGACTGTGTCATTTGTCAAGTGTCTTGTAGTTACCCGTGTAATTAATCCGATGTAATTGGAAGAGAATTCTAATGCTCGGAATCCGAGATTAGAGTACCTCGTCTGCAACAATTATGCACTGTCAGCAAAGCGGCTCTTAAAAAGTTCAATAAGGAGCACAAACTATTTAAGAAGGTATCCAAATATATAATAGAGCCGTCCATTAAAGGCGATCGGATCGAACTAGATGATGTTTGTACCGTGTACATTTACCAGCGTAATGATTTGAGGCGAATAAAATAGCTCAGAAGAGAGAGCGCAAAGCTCGACATAAGCCCCAGCTTTCTATAATAGTTGATTTGAAGTATACATCAACAAAGTGATCCGTTAAGAAAAAGAACACAGACAGACAGACAGATAGTTTATTGATAGAAAAAAGTCATTACAGATTTATTTGTCATAGAAATGAAAGAGATATATGTACATGTATATACATCATTGTTAATTTGTTAAAATCATATGACAATATACATGGTATGACATACACAATTAAAAACATGTTAAGCGGAAATGCCAAAATAATAACAGGGTATTTCTATAGTATAAATGACTACTACTTAAAAAAAAGGCATTGCCAAGATAACTTAGAGGTCTATCATTTTGTTTCCCTCACCTAAACCAGACATAAAATAGCTACTATATATGACATACTAATTATATATAGTAGCAAAAAAGACACTCTGGAAAACGTAGAAACATAAAATATATACAAGTGCATAATTATAGCTTGCCACAGCTTTAGAAAATTGCATAAAAACTATAAAACAAATTTTCGATATTGTCTATCTCAAAAGTAAACAGAAATTTCGCTTGGGAATCGTCATACGAACTACTCAGGCATTAAACGATACACTATAAACTTATATTTATTTAAACAAAAAATTTTAGAACTATCAATTTGTTTTTTCTGGTGCACAAAAAACATAGCTGATGATACCTACCATTTGAAAAAACAGGATAATGTTTTTTTAATAAATTTATGCTAGCGATCGCGACATTGGAAAATAGCTTTAGTCAATCTCTTGAAATTGAACTGCGCTTACCTCGTAAGTCGTAAAACCTTTGTTAGCAATTTACTTAATTGAACTCATTTCATAGGTAATGTACTTTGTATTTAGTTCTAGAGTAAACCTTCAACGGTCCATCATTTATATACAATACATGTTGATGGAGATCCCTTCAACATATTTAAATGTCTTGTGAAGTTCCCAGAAAAACTCTTCACAAAATCCAATCTATTTTTAACAACTTTTTAATGATTTAATAATTGTGTTGTTGCGACCATCATGAGGTACTTCCAAAAAACACACTAATGTGTTTTGTTATCAAAATGATAATATAATGTAACGTACGGCACCACATTGTATGCATGTAGCTCCGCATGTATGCATGTAAGCTCGCATATTTTAATGGCCCTGTCACACATTGGCGATCATTATCACCTTAACTTTCAACTGAAATTATGTTTTTCTCACTTTTAGTATCGGGCTATATTTTTCGACCGCTGAGTACAGTTTATCTACAAAACGTTTGAATGTCATTTTTAACAAAATCACACAATACATACTTTTTTCTCGTTGATCGATGATTCATGCTGCACCTGATAGTCGTAGTACTCATTTGTGATTTAAAGCACAAACAGCTGCCCGTGTATCTAATAGCTCAGCCTTTACCAGGGAAAAATATTGATTGGGAAAATATCAAATATAAAAATATAATTAAAAAAATAACATCAATATAAGCATCAGCATTCGTATTCTTACTTAACACCAGATTTGTTAATTAGACGGAATAGAAATGATAAGTCTGTCTCTATATTTAAAATCCTAGAATAACAGATAATGACTGTGTTTATAATTGTGTACATTTGAACTAATGACGTAATTAGATGAGTTATACATCAATCTCCACCAACCATGACATTAACTTTTTAACCGCCGGGGCCGCATATATTCGGGTTTTCATTTTTATTAGCACATTAAGTACCACCTTTTAAATATGTTAAAAACCAGCAAGATTAGAAAAGAGTTGACCTCCATTTTGTCGAGTCTGATTAATTTTCACTCACTTGAAGTTGTGGATCGCGTCAGCGAGACACAGCTTCATGTGGGTGAAAATTCAGATTGAATAATTTGGCGGTTAGATGGTTAACAGATTAACAATAATTAACCGTTGTGCTGCAAGGACCGTATAATACGTTTTAAAGAGTTTTGAAGCTGGCAATAGCATGTGCAATTCCGGCTTTAAATTACGATAAATTAAAGCAGGACACGTGCTAATGAACATCGTGACACGTATTCTCGTACACGTTACGATATATCGTAAGCTTCGGATTGGTCGAGATGGCCATCCCGACCAATCCGAAGCCCACGAATATCGTAACTTGTACGAAAATACGGGTCTGGCAGTTGCATCATCCTTGCAATCAAATAGTTTTCAAACAGGCAATTATGACAAATCATGGTGTGGGTATTTTACGATCATTTTGTTTGCCAAATGCATCCCATAATTACCGTGGGGCTCGTCTAATTATAGGCTGGTGATTTAGGGTTGCAGGTGTGGACATTAAATGATAACACACTGCATGGTGTGTTAATTGTTGGTTTGGTGAAGAATGCCACGCGGTGTTAATACCACTAAATACTAAAGAAACACATTATTTAACTCTTTGCGGCAATCTCGACATTATCTTTTTAAAAACGTTTGATTAGCACCAATTTGTTGAGTGGCAGGTATTTTCAATCGACAAGATTTTAAAAGGATTTGTCTGTATTTGGCTGTAATATGAGTACTGTCCACCGACTTGTAGCTGCAATTGCGTCAGCCAGACACAGCTACAAGTGTTGTGAGGGGTAATTGTTATTAGCAAATTAAATAGCACCGTTTAAAGTATGGAGCTTGTATTCGACCAGCAAGATTTCAATATGATCAGCCTCCAATTTGACAAATCTGAATAATTTTCACCGATTAGAAGTTGGTGCTTAAAGTAGCTCCTTGGGATGACATTAATTTTCGTTTTTTATATTGTAATGAAGTAGTGTATCCCACAGATCATGATTTTATTTTTTACGGGATTTTTAGCTTTTTTAAAATATTTTTTATGAAACCGACTGTAACCCAAACAAACTTTTTGTATACCTAAACAACTGCTAAAGGACGATTGAATGTTCCTACAGCATTGGGCCACATGTTGATGCCGTCGGCCCAGCGTTGAGCAGACATTCGGTGCTGCGGGGGAAACCCCCCCCCCCTGATCAACCCGTTCCCACAGCAATTAGGGCGGCAGCTATTGATGTAACTATGTGGTTACTTTGAACATGCCGCCTGATATGGTCAGTATTTGCCGTCTATATTGTGGTATGCTGTAAAAAAACTTGTTTACATATCAGTATATGTCTTGGAAATAGAGATTGTTTCGTCTTTTTCAGTACCTTAACATTGTTTTTGTTACATTTTTATATTTTATTTAAGATCAGTAGGTTATATAGCTTCATATAAAGTAAACTTTCAAAATAATTGACAAAATTGAAATTATCTCATCCCAAGGGGCAGCTGTAAAGGGCTAAAACCGGGCATTTGGGTAGTATACGCAAAGTTAATAGCAAACATTTGAATGGTCCCTTTTCGCTCGTAATTGAAATAAGCCGACTATAACACAGAAAACATGCGGCATTGAGCCAATGTTGAATCAATGTTGGTCTACCGTGCACGACGCTGGCACAACATTGACCCAAGAATGGGCCAATGTTTTATGATTGCTGAGAATTTGCCTCGGATCGTATTTAAATAACAGGCAAATGACGCTACAGATCACCTACCTGATTTCATCATGTGGCAGAATCTGCCAACGCCAATTTTTCTGGGAGCAGAGCTTTAAATGTGCGTCGAAAATGCATTTTGTCGTATGAACAACTCTGTGGAACGACAACAGTTGAACGACAGGAAAAAGGACTTTGGCAGTTCCAGAGGTAGGTGTTAACCCTCGCGGCGCTGAAATATTTTTGTATAAACCATGGAGGCCAAAGGGTTCTTTAAAATTTAAAATCATCATTAGAAATATCTTAGCTAGCTCCTTCCGCTTCATTTGAATATATATATGTTATAAGTCAACGGTCATTATAATTTGTTTAATTCTTTTCAGCGCAGGGACCGACTTTAGACTCAGATTCTGACGTCTAAGGACGATCCCCGCGCTGAAAGGGAGCATCTTTGTTTGTATTCCCCGAAGGGTTAGTAATAATAGCCGTGACGTCATGTAGTCATATAGCCTACTGATCTTAACAAGAAATCATCAAAAAATCACCAAAAAATCAAAATCCATTGAAAAAAACTATTTCGTATAGTGCCATGTAAACAAAACTGCGTGTAGTATACAACACTTTATACTATAAATACCCACCGTCTCAGACCAGGGTACTTCAAAAGGCACCGACGTTAATTGGTGTGTGAAAGTGAGGGATTGGGGGATTTCTATACAGCACTCTACCCAACACTGGGCCAACGGCAATAATATGTGGCCCAATGCTCTGCTGTCATTCAACGATATCTTAGATGTACAAAATGTATAGTTTGTTTGGGTTATCCTTTGATTTTTAAAAATGTTGACAAAAATGTTTGTAAAAATCTGAAAATTATGTAAATCAGGATCTGCGGGATATACTACTTCATTAAAAAACTAAATACCAAAATTGAGTCCTTTTAAAGTTAACCTATGGATGGCCATGATAGACATAATTGGTTTTATATACATGGAACAAGTATAGTTATGAAATCGAGTAGTAGTCATAACTGAGTAACACAGGCTCTGCTCGAGTGCTTAACCAACTGGTCATATACCACAATCATCAGTATTGGCGAGGCTATATTTTGCATGCTGTGAATTTTTATTTTGAATTATTTCCACTTTTCATTTTTTTTAAATGTTATATTATTTTAATTTTATTGATAAAAAGTCATGACTTGGCCAAATCCCATCCAACTCTGTGTCTGACTTTTCTATACGATCATCTTATAAAGTAATATATTCATTTTGTCAAAATCATTAGTAGAGCCATATACTGCCGTACAAGTGCACAAAGCAGTAACTTTTCAAATAAGCAGTTATTTTTGCTTGCCTTTGTGGAGAAAATCACATTACCCTATATGATTTTATATTTTATTTAAACTTCCTTTGCTATTTTTAAACGGCTTTTTTATGATATTGATGTTTATTTTAAATCACTTGTTTTGGGGTATTACTGATAAAGAGATGGTGTTGCTAGATCAATATTACAACCAAGGAGACTTACGTACTACCATAGTCATGTCGTCTCTTTGACAATGAAAGGTTGCATCTTACACTTACTTTAGTACCAGATACACCCTTTTAATACGAAAGGAGCGATATGTATCCCCGTCTTTATTAATAAAGTGTATTGTACTTTACATATTAACCCTTTCATGCTTAGCATGTCTGTGATATTTTTCTTCATTTGTTTCTAAAAACTGCGGCCAAATGTCCAGAGACAAATAAGAGATCGTGTTAGCAAAATAGATATATTTATTCACCTCGGTGAATCTAACTAATTTTAATTGACAATCACTATTATTGTGTCTGTCACCTGATTATTGCCGTATAGTCTCATCCTTGGTACAGAAAGGGTTTAACGTGGAGATCATAAGTACCCAGCAGACACGAAACGCTCACCTAATGTTGGTTCACTGTTGGGCCGACGTCGTAGACGGTGGGCCAGCATTGAACCAACATTAGGTGAGGGTAGGCGTTTATATATGACCCGATCATACTTGGACGTATTATCAAAGTGATATACTGCTCCCGCGCTGACATGTTCAACGTCTTACAGTCATTTATTGCTGCTACGGTCCCTTTGAGCCCTCATGATGCATTAAAGCATCATTTTGCACATTTGAAGAATGACTTAATTTCGTACACCTAGGGGTTTTAGAATGAAAGTTCATGGAACTGTTTTATAATAACAATATTATTTGTCGAGTTTGTCACCCACTTCAAGTCATTTTTATCCACTACAAGTCGAGAATTGCGACAGCAATTCGCGGCTTGTAGTGGATGAAGATGACAATGGCAAATTCAGGCTTGAAAGGGTTGACTAATACAAGCTGACGGATTGTCTATGAATTGTTTGAAGAAGATATCGTGCAATTAAAAGGACAAAATGAAAAGCTATCCCTGATCTCAAATATTAATGTTTTTATTTACAAAATGTGTCAATTTCGTGACTCACTGTTCATGCTTGTCGAAACGTTTAGATTATATAATTGATGTTTTTCTATGTTTAAACTATTTTTCATGATGCCATGTACTTTATTTAATGTGTTGTAGATACATGTGAAATGCAAAAATACAAGCAAAACACATTAATATAATTTCTGCAAATATGATGCATTGCAAAGAGATAAACATTTCAACTATTTTAAATCAGTATAGATGAATATTAGTCAAAGAAACAAATCATGCAAAGTAAAATCTATATATTCGATAAGTTGTCTTCGTCATTTAAAATCCGCCAGTGAACTAATACTGCACAGACAAATATATTATGATGATAAAATCTTTCTCGTCCGCTAGAAGGATTTGATCAAAATAAATAGACGTCTACACGGCGTCGTATAGGATAAAACCCTAGGAGCTCTACATTCTTAGCTATGGAAAAGGCCTAGGCCGAAGGCCGAGGCCGTTTCTACAGCTAAGAATGTAGAGGTCCGAGGGTTTTAACTGACTTAAAACACATCCGACCATAATGAGGATCCCTAATAATGAGCAAATCGGTTACACTTGACTGATTATAACACCATAGGCCTACCATGATAACTGGTCTATACTTGATCAAAAATAACTCTCCATTCCCGGCTAAGAATGTAGTGGTCGGACAAAGCAAATAATGTAGTGGTGTGTTTCAATGTTAAATAGTACACCAGTGTCTACGTCGTTGGCGTAATATTTAACAAACGCTGCCCAGCAGATACAAGACGCTGAATCAATGCTGGCTTAACGTTGATCCAGCGGCGCAGACCTCCATATTAATCATGGGCGGGGGCCCTAGGGTAGTGGTTAGCACCGCTGCCTTTCACGCCAGAGTCCGGGGTTCGGTTCCCGGTTTCGGCGGTTTGAAAGAAACAAAATTGTTTCTTCCCCATCCACGTGTGAAAGTTAGTATTGTGGGGAGCCTCCGTGACCGAGAGGTAGCGTGCTCGGCCTCAGACCGCCAGGGCTCGAATTTCGAATCCTGTGTCTGGAGGACAGTGTCATCTCCATCATCTCACCATCCTCAGGAGGTTCTCCTGGCCCAGTTTAGCCTATATGTGCACAAAGGTGGCCTAAAGCCCGATTCATTTCATTTCCATATTAATCATACTACAGTTTACTCACACTACATCGAAGTTTCGCTTTGAAGTACAAATCATGCAGGTTAGAGTATTAAACTATCGTGTTTGTTATTTTGAATAATGGCCCGGCATATGTCATTTTTCTCTTCGTCTCAAATTAATTACGCACAGAGCATCTGTGTTTTAATTGAAAACGAATCATCTATTTTATGAGCTTGTTGACAATGCGTATTGTATGTACATTAGCGGTGGTGTAATTATGGGGGTCACAGTGCATGTGATCATGTTAACTTATTAGCAAGTCTATATGCGGGTCATTTCTCTTCTCATCGCACAGTTCATCCACTCTCTCCTTACAACAACCACTTATTTGGCACTGATCGCGCGGGTGCAATATTGAAGACTTCAGGGGACAATTTAATGCAGTATTTTGATAAAAAACAATTTTTACACGAAATAGTTAATATGATTTAATTTTCAAGGGGGATATCTTTCTAGCTTATTGACTCTGTTTATGCATGTATCGCTCAGAAACTTAAAAGCTGATTGAAATTACCAGGACCGTCTCGTACCATGCAGTCCTGTAAAGGCAAACAGTGGTATCCGCTTACTTTTATAAGAAAACAGTTATTGCTGTTTGAGCTTATCTGGCATCATGGCCGATACATTGATTATCACAATTCATCACCAGTTAATTCGATCGTTGACGCAATTCCTCGACCTTGCTCGGTAAATCACTTATAAATGCCATATACGGTTCCAATCTGTCGTCAGGTTTGACAAAACAAAATGAGCTTTGGGAATAACACGTTAGCTTTAAAAAAGCATGATAAACACATATGATAAACAGTGCTCAGAGACTTAAGGGGTGCTGAGTTGTCACCATAACCCTTTAAGCCCTCACGATGCATAAAAAAATCATTTGACATCCCTGAAAACTGACTTAATTTTCTTACAACTTATGGTTTTAGAATGCAAATTTCTATAAAACTGTCTAACAAATACATGTCAATTTTTGTTAATTTGTCACCTTTTTCAAGTCATCCTCATCCACTACAAGTCGAAAATTGCGACGGCATTCGCGGCTTGTAGTGGATGAAGATGACAATGGAAAATTCAGACCTGATAGGGTTAAACAGTAAGACATATAGCTCCCTAGGGAATGAGACTTTGTATAATGACGGACAATAACACATCACACCCCGCATTCATTGACAACTTATGGAGTGTTATTTATTCAACAATCGATCATCTCTTCCCTGCAAAAACAAACAGCAGTGACTGCTCTCTTGAAGAGTAAGTAGTTTCTACTGTTTGTCTTTTCTAGGCGGTGATAACATTCAGACTGTAGCTTGTAATATACCTTTGGGTCAATGTAAATGAAATAAACTGGGTTTTAGGCCACTTTTGTGCACATATAGGCTAAATTGGGCCAAGATAACCTACTGAGGCTGGTGAAATGAGTGAGATGACACTGCCCCCAAGACCTAGGATTCGAAATTCAAACCTTAGAGATCTGAGGTCGAAGACGCTTCCTGTCGTTCACAGAGGCTCTCCATAGTAATACAGAGTTTTACAAGTGGATGGGGAAGAAACATTTTTGGTGCTTTAAAACGCCGAGAGCGGGAAACGAGCCCCGATCTCTAACTGAAAGGCAGCGGTGCGAAACACTACCCCGGGTCCCCGCCCTGGAGTCAGTATATATATACGTAATTATGTCTGTTTTCCAAGAAAACACGAGACGCTGACCCAATACTGATTTAATGTTGGGCCAACGTTTTCATGGCTCATGCACGTGAACGTGGAATGAAGACCCATGCATTGATTCATTGATTCATTAATTCAATCATTTATCCATTCATTCACTCATTCATTCATTTCTTTATTCATTCACCCATTTATTCATTTATTAATTAATTAATTAATTCATTCATTTATTCATTCATTCATTCATTCATTCATTCATTCACTCATTCATTCATTCATTCATTCATTCACACATTCATTCATTCATTCATTCATTCATTCATTCATTCATTCATTCATTCATTCATTCATTCATTCATTCATTCATTCAGTCAGTCAGTCATTTATTCATTCATTCATTAATTCATTCATTCATTTATTCATTCATTCATTCATTCATTCATTCATTCATTCATTCACTTATTCATTCATTTATTCATTCATTCATTCATTCATTTATTCATTCATTCATTTATTTATTCATTCATCCTTGCACTCGTTCATTCATTCACTCATTCATTATTTTCTCCATTTATTTTTTCATTCATTCATTCATTCATTCATTCATTCATTCACTCATTCATTCATTCATTCATTCATTCATTTATTCATCCATCCATTCATTCTTTTGTTTATTTATTTATTCATTCATTCATTCATTCATTCATTCCATGCATTCATTCATTATTTATTCGTGCATCATTAATCATTCATTCATTCATTCATTCATTCATTATTTGCATTACTGCTAAATTAATCGGCTGTTCTACATGCAGTTTTACCATTATCCCGTATAAGAATCACTTTGTTAATGTGATACTCATATTAAATGGAATAAAAAAACGTGCCCTGTATAGACGAACAGCATCAATTGCTTACTTTTCAAGTGAGTAGTTGTCACTGTTTAATTTGACAGTCGTTTAAACCATAGGGGGTTATGTGTCGTGTGAACGAGTCAAATAAAATGAAAAATGGATGGAAATAAAAAACTGAATGACAGACATGATTTGACCAGCGATTTCGAGATTTGGGCAATGATGGAACTTTGCTTTATTTTTAAACTATATTGTCACAAAGTAATTTATCCAAGCCAATTTTAGGATATAATCAGCATTTGCTGTAGTGTGTTCGCAGCCATTTCCTTCTAGTTTTTCTGCATTTTATCTTTTGTCGTGGTAGACTAACATTTAGTTTCTCATATACTTTTTTAGTATACTTTATATGACTAATCATTATTAGCAGAACATTTAACAGTAATTTAACAGTAAACATTTATATAGATAGTTGCTCAGGAATAGTCAATTGTACTCGATTGTTGTCGGTTTTTATATTTTGTTTTTGTATTTTATCATTCTGCTTTATATGTAATTGTTTATTATGCAATGTGTGTTTAGTGCTGTTGATATCCCATGATCTCTGATCATTAGGACCAGGGTCCCATCTTACTTTAAACCTTACCTTTTATAATGGAAATTAGAGAAAGTTACGATAATTTTCATTTGAAGACCCTTAGTGGGATGGGCGTCATATCTTTATTTTGCTATGTGTACACAAAAGGTGCAACTGATAAATTGCGTGAATTATCCATTCGTTGGCTTCATATGCAGTTTCCAATTTATGAGTTTGTTGCCCGACCTGCGAGCTTTAATATTATGTTTTTACCTCATAGATAATCGTTTTTTGTTTTGTTGTTTATTTTTTTAGTTTTTCTTTTGGTTTCCTAATAGTCTGTTGTTGTCCGCTTAGCTGCTTAGGCCTATATATTCGTTGTCCACAATACATAGTTTCCCTTTGTTAGTCTCATTATCCAAAGTAAATGATTTCATTTGTTAGTCTGTTTTTTTCACAATACATGGTTTCTGTTTGTCAGTCTCGTTGTTATAAATACATAGTTTCCCTCTACTAGTCTGCTTGTTCAAAATACATGGTTTCCGTTTGTGAGTGTGGCTGTCCACAATACATGGTTTCTGTTCGTTAGTCTGGTTGTCCAAAATTACTGGTGTAAGTTTGTTAGTCTGGTTGTGCACATTACATGTTTTTTGTTTGTTAGTTTAGCTGTCAAAAATACATGTTTTCAGGTTGTTAGTCTGGTTTCCACAATACGTGGCTTGTCTCTGTTTGTTGGTCTGGTTGTTCACAATACATGTTTTTAGTTTGTTAATCTGTTTCTCTAACAATACATGGTTTACGTTTGTTACAATCTAGTTGTCCACAAATCATGCTTTCCGCTTTTTAGTGTGATTGTCCACAATACATGGCTTAATCCGTTTGTTAGTCAGGTTGTCCACAACATATAATTTTCCTCAGCCAGCTTGGTTGTCTGCAATACAATGGTTCCGCTTGCTAATCTGGTTGTCTACAATACATAGCAGTACATGGACTTTCTCGTTTTAGTCTGATTGTCTACAATGCTAAACGTTCGTTTGTTACTACGACTGTTCACGGTGCTTGGTTTCCGTTTGTTAGTTAGATTGTCCCCAACACATCGTTCTCGTTTGTTATTTAGATGATCACAGTGTGAGGGAAAGTATTCGGAGAGTGTGCCACTGTTTACTACATCTTGACACCTAGCTTGAACCTGGCTGTCCACAAAGTATGGCTTGAGTTTGTTAGTCTGGTGTTTCACAATACACATTGTCGTTTGTTAGTCTGGTTGTCGACAATGCATTGTTTCTGTTTGTTAGTCTGGTTTTCACAATACATGTTTTAGTATGTTAGTCTGGTTGACAACAATATTAAACTTCCGCTTGTTAGTCTGCTTGTCCACAAAAATATATGGCTGTTCACAATCATTGTCTCGTTTGTCCACAATACATGCATGTTAGTTTGGTGGGATACAATTCATTGCATTCTGTTTTTGTCTTTGTTCATATAGCCTACGTTACGTAGTCTGCATTCATGCTGTTTCATCTTATATTCATCTGTTTGTCTTTGATTTCTGTTTTTTTTTGTAATTGGTGTCTTGGTGTTGGCCGCATAGGATTTTATGTAAGGCCATCTACTTCATTATTTTTTCCGCTCTTGTGTAAAAGCATGAGCATACGTTCTCTCTTTTGTGTTTCTGGTTATAGGGGTGTGATAGCTGCCTCTTGCATGGCTCGGATGTTTATAATAATTAGTCATGTTTGATCTGAGACAATGAGCTGCTCTTTTTATGTTGTCTTGTGTCTGCCACCTTCGCCTTGTGTTGTCAGTCTCGTCAAAATCATATTCATAATATTGTTTTTGAGCCGTGTCTGCGTTGTTAATCTGTGGCTTTGGGACGAAATGAGGACATTCAGCTGGAGGTCTCGAACAGGCAGCCGGTGGCAGCAAAAGTATATTGCTGGTTCATTGTCATACCAGCATCTGACACCGTGGCCCGACGTTGAACCAACCTTTTGCCAGCGTCTTTTGCAAGCTGGACAGAAACGCTGTAAAGTGAACCAATGTTGGTTTAATGTTGGGCCAGCGTCTGGAAATTTTAAGTGTTTATGTTTAAATGAAAATTTTATTCACAATAACGACGATTTAAAAGGCTGATCAATAATATTTAAAACGACTCTACTCGTGCTTAGTGAATTGTTAATAGGAAGGACACATTTTAAATTAATCATGCTTTAGATTTCACTATTGAGTGTTAAGAGTGCTGGTTTCCTGACTAGGCAAATATCCCACAATAAACCATCTCTATTGAATGACAGTTGAATGATTGTGTTATTCTAGTCCTCTTTATATTGAAGTCGTGGTAACCGATTAACAATAGGCTTATACATTTACATTTCACTGTAGATTTATATTATATATTATTATCACCTAATGTAATGCAACATGAATAATAAAATTATTTTGGTGTAAACAACACATCAAATCATTGATTTAGACAACAAAGGTATAGATAGAGGACACATTATATAAGAATGCGGAAGAGAACAAAGAAATCCTCTTCCTGAAGTGAACCCTGTTTTCTTTATGGGGGGGGGGGGGGGGTAAAATTGCTTTTTGATGGGCGAACTGCACATAGAAACAAACTTTGTCACGATATAGATGACTGGGTTTAATGGGATGCAAACCGTTGAGCACATCATTTAATTGCACAACAAACCTTGTTATTTTACAAAACGAAACTTGCTTATGCAATATACAAAGAAACAATATACATTTGAATTTAGTACATATCGTCAACGTGAAGCAGAAAACATCCAGTCCAAATACCGTCTGATGAGTCAGATCTTGAATTACTATTGCTTCGATGTGTGCTTTCTTAAAGAATGGAACATTTCAACTCTATGTTACCAGGTTGCTATTCTTATATAGACGCTTGATTATCTTAATATAGACCTAACAACTACCATCATGGTTGTAGAGTGCAGCTAGCTAGGCCACTGGCGTGATTTGAGTCTTTTGGAGTCAAAACACCACCCAGAGGCATATCCAGGAGGATATATACCTTTTTGCGTGTTACACGTGCTCGTTGCGTGGTGAAAACAATTTAAAATCCTTTTCTA